>CYKH01000659.1:0-25501 GCA_001460835.1 Bodo saltans | reverse complement strand
CACCACCGGCTCCTCCTGCCGCCGCGTTTGGCGACCCATCAAAGTTGCTCGTCGCTCCTATCGACGTGATGGCCGGACCAAGTGCCCCTCGAATCGTTGCGGACGATGGAGGTTGATCTTCACTGCATTCACTATCCCCTGCAACAACTACACCAGGTGGTGGTGGTGGTGCGTGGCTTTGGTGGTCAGCCTCGAGGTAAATCGTTGCAGCCCCAAAATCCGCTAAGAACACGTCGCCGTTGGAATTTTGGAGGATGTTTTCTGGTTTCAAGTCCCTGTGCGCAACCCCATGAGAGTGCAAATAGTCCAATCCCGCCGCGACTTGCCGGGCAATTTGGGCGAGTCGGTACGGCTCCACCCTGCAATCACACGTCCCGTCGTTACGCACAGACCCAACGCTGCCCTTGTCGATGTATTGCATGACCAGATACATTTTGGAAGCCGCAGGATCGTCAATGACCTCGAACAGAGAGACAATGTTCTTGTGACGCAATTTCTTCATGACGGCGATTTCTTGATACAGCGCTGCTTCCTTTGCTTCAGACTTTGCGCCAAACCGACCGACACCCGCACCACCCCGAGCCCCGCGTAACCTTGCCGGGCGATCGACCTCTTTGATGGCGACTGGAATCTGCCGCTCCGTGCAGAACGCAAGTTGAACGGTGCCACACGCCCCCTCCCCGAGCTGGTCCATGAGGATGTACTGATTCACAAGCTCCATGCCTGCTGCATCGTCCGTCAGATCCACTTGGCTGGTGAGCACAAGCCCTCTGGTGCGGTGGAAGGACGCAACGCTTACATCGTCGCCGGCATCGGATGCGTTATCATCGCCGCCACTGCCACGACGAGGAGCCTTTGCTCGCAGCTGGCGCAGCGACGCAAGCGACGGAGACCCACCGCGGGACAGGGGGAGATTCTGATGGTGTTGCTGCTGTTGAACAAACGCCGTAGCACTTTGTCCATTGTTAGAAAGCGAGAACGACGCCGAGTTCATGAAGGCAGGAGGAAATGCTCCACCTCCAAGTAAAATGGAGGACGTCTTGGAGTGGTGCTGGGAGTTGC
This sequence comes from Bodo saltans, assembly GCA_001460835.1. Taxonomy (NCBI): domain Eukaryota; phylum Euglenozoa; class Kinetoplastea; order Eubodonida; family Bodonidae; genus Bodo; species Bodo saltans. The sequence goes on along the minus strand of CYKH01000659.1, from coordinate 24,439 downwards.
TCGCCAACGCGTCCGCTGAGATGGTCGTTCCCCCTTGCGGAAGCGATTGCGCCGCCGCTGATGGGGAACTGTTGCTATTGTTGTTGTAGTTGATGCTGGCGACGATGGGTTGCGGGAGAAGGGTAGGAGGGGACAGCGTTGTTCCAGGAGGTGTGTTATTGCCGCTGCCAATATCGTTGAGGTTGTTGCTACTGCTAACATATTGCATAGTCTGCTGGGCAGCGGTGACAAGGTGCTTTAGGTACAACGAAGCCGCTGAGTTTCGTCGATCAAAGCCGAAGGAAGTTCCAAGCGCTGGTGGTGGTGGTGGTGGTTGATGCTGGTGATGGGGCACAAACGCCACAGAAGGAGCGCTTGGCGACGTCGTTGCAGACACGGCAACCGCCATCGTGCTCTCAGGAGTGCTTAATATCCCAGGTGATGTCGGGGGCTGGACGACAACCCTGGACGGCGACGTGCGATTCTGTTGTTGATGATCTTCACTGCTACCGCCAGTAGCTAGGCTTGCCCGTAAGAACCCATCGCGTCCGGGGGAGGCCGGGTCGTCGAGGGGAGGCGTAAACGAAGTGCTACCCTGCCCTGCAGCAACTGCCATTTCCAACGCAGTTGTCGCAATAAACTGTTCAATCGTTCGCCGTTGCTCTTCGTGTTTGTTGTTATCCTGCGGAACGTGCGTGAAACGTCGCGCGGGTGGCGGTGCTGCTTGTCGCAAACTACCACCGTCGGAGGACGTCTCCACGGACTCCCTTGGAATCATTTCTTCCCATCGACGAGCGCCCGCACTGACGTCTCGGCTAAACGTGCTAGGTGATTGCGGCCCTCCTCCCACGTACGAAGGATCAAACGCCGACGATTTTGGAAATGCGTAGCTACCGGAGACGGCACCACTACTATTGTAAAAAAAGCCTGCCGACGCGCTGGCGCCAAGCGTCGGGGATCCAAAACTTGTCGCCACTGTGCCCCCCAGAAACATACCGCCGGAAAAAGTTGGCACGTTTCGCATGGAGGCTCCTGTCGATCGATGAATCGTCGAAGGACTCTTAAAATCCCGACGAAGTCGTTCAATAAGCGATATGACAGCGTTGAGCTGTCGACGATGCTGCACACACTGATCACAGGGCTGCTGCTGGTGATAGCTCGAAGCAGAGCCACCGCCAGCGCCTGCTGCGTAGCTTGGCGAAGAAACAGAATTCACGGTGGAGTTCAGCATTGCAGTACCACCACCGCCGCTGTTCGACGTTGTTGCATTGTAGTGTGTGGACGATGAGGCAGTCTTCTCGCTCACGGTGCTCCCTGCGAAGAGGAGAGAAGCACCAGGCGGTGGGCTCCCTTCTTCTCCAATGTCGCCATCATTGCTTCGGTGCCGACGATGTCCATTGCTGCTACGTTTGACGTTGTTGTTCACCGCTGCGACTGATGCTCCCAGTTTCCTCGAACCACCGCTGCCACTACAATCCCGATTACCCCCGTTGTTGTTGTTGTTGTTGTTGTTGTTTCCAAACGACAGCGCAATGTTCAGCCCACCGGCAAGTTTGTCAAAGTCGGAGAAAAACGATGATAACATATTCACAACATCATCGAACACTCCGTCTCTCAGTGACTGCGGAATCAACGAAGCCGTTGTTGTGGCTGTTTGGCTGAGAGACGACGATGACATTGCCCCAGCACCGTGCCGAGTTGCGTAGGGCACTTGTTTGTTCGGCGGTTGCTGTTGGTGCTGCGACGCTGCGGCTGCTTCGCTGATAAGCGAGGGTGAAATGTCAAGCGTCGGTTGCTGCTGCAGCTGCTGCTGTTGGTACCGCACGAGCTCTTGCATATCGATCTGAGGCTCAGGCCGCGGCCATCCATTTGCAGTTTGCATTTCTTAAACGGGGCGTTGCAGGAAGGAATGCACACACAAACCAGAAATGAATTCTTAAAAACACAAAATAACTCCCACAAATAACCAATATGTATTGGTGATTCTGAGACTATTTGCACTTCCTGTAAAATGTATGTGTAAACGCAATCGGAGGGGAAAAGTCAAGATAAAACAAGCCACCCACTGCCACAAACCAACAGCTTAGGGAAGAAAAAAAATGTAGGGGAAAAAAAGTGACTTTACGAACAGGAGAGTGGTGGTATTTTCTTTTAGCATGTTCTCTTTTTTGCCGTTGGTGTCTTTGGTTGTTTTGCGGTAGTGGAGGTGCAAGTCCTTTTGACCGCTCCCCGCACTCATAAAAATCTTGCAAAATTGTTTGATACAGCCTTTTTTAAAAAATGCTTAATCAACACAAAAGGCATTATCAAACACAAACAGAAACATCACAAGTAAAGAGCATGTATGGAAAATACAAACCACCTCCTTGGAATGAACGTGCAATCATACCAAACAAACCAGGAACCTAAAACGAGCAGAAGGGGGGGACAACGAGGAAGAGGAGGGCAACAAGAAAAGACAGCGTCAATCACATCAAAGCGACCAAAAGTGCTTTCTCCAGGCAGGTGACAACGAACAGGTGTAGCGCATGCAATGTAGCAAAAAAACTAGGAACGACACACCTTGCGCTACACATGCGCAAAATTATACGAACGAAATAAAAAAATGTCGGAGAGGAGGAGAGTGGGAATTGGCCCATCTTTCCTACCAGTGAATGTTTTGCTGCGCATCTCATCGCCGCTTTTGAGGGGGTTGGGAAGGTGCTTTGTTGTGGAGAATGTAGCAGCTTTTTTGTTGACAAGTGAAAGAAGGTGTCTTGACGTCAATGAGGGCACACAGAAAGGGGAGAAGCTACACGCACACATTGCGAGAAAAACGGCAATTTTCCCTCGTGCGCGCCGAGTGAAGGAGTGCAACAAAGGAGTGGGTTGACGCTACGATGTTGTATTCGATTTCAAAGAACCTTATTTCTTTGGGAAACAAAACGTGGCAGGGGAAGAATGCGGAAGAAAGCACACACACAAAGGAAACGGGGGGATAACAAAAAAAGAACATCTCCCTTGTGTTTGTTTCGCTTGACTTGGCATAGATAATCCCTGGGGCTGCTCTGCGCCTCCTGGAAGGAACCCAACAAAGGCCTTAGCACAGAATTAGACGATGTAGGCACTGGACGGTATGAAGGGGGTGGTACGGTATGGTATGACTTCGTGTCCTCTAATGTGTTAGTCTCAAGATACTCTCCGGGATGGGGACTGAGGATTTCGCGCGGCATCTGCCGGCGGCGGCTGCGGTCGATGACGAAGAAGGAGTGTATCCGTATCACTACTCGTCGCCATCACAACGGTTGCGGACGTCGATCCAGCGCCAGCATCACGCGGGTCGGCAGCATGTTGGTGGGCTGCGAGCATCTCATCAGCGGAAAGCACATCGATGGCACTCGATGGTGTGGCAAGGTGGGTTACATTTTGCTGCTGTGGTGCTCCTCCACTGGTGACAACAACACTACCGTGCTCGGGAATATCAGCGCGGTGACCTGCTGATGTTGTTGGAGGATGATCGCCTCCAATCGCCCTGCCGATGGTGGCGGCCAGCATGCGGATGCTGTGCAGGCAGTCCTCTGTGCTACTGCTGTTACCGCTGCCACTCACGGTGCTTCCGCTGCCACTTCCTACAAGCGTCACGTGTTGTTGGGCTAATTGCTGTTGGATGTGAAGAGCATTTTGCAGTGCGCTATGGTTCGTAGTGGCGGTGGGATGCGTCAGCGGTGGTCGTCCCCCATAGTGAAACGATGAGGGTCCTCCTCCCGCTGTGGATGCACCTACGGAGTGGTGGGCAGCAAACGCTGTGGTCGGTGATCGTGGCGTGGGGCCGCCCTGTGCACGACTACTAGCCGTCATCGGTGAGCTCATCGTATCTTCATCTTCAAAGCTAACACGCAGCTCAGTGATAGCAGTGTTCAAATCGTTGTTCGACACGAGCAACATTGCACTTGCAACACTAAGCCGCTGCTGGGCAATCGACACTCGTCGAGCACGACCGGCGGTGGCGCCACCAACAACATTGTTACCATCGGCGAGAACATTACCGTGGCGTTCGAACACATCCATTGCAGTGCGCAGGTCGTGCTCCTCACGGATAAGAGTTCCATATTCGCTTTCAATGTCCTTGATCTTTTTTCGCGCGTCACGTGGACTGGGTCTGCCGAACGGATTTCTGTCTAACAGAGAGGCGATCAACGCCGACCACAAGCTCCGTACATTTGCTGAGGCAAGCTTCACCTTCGCATGAGTCACTCGCAGGGGCTCGGGCAGAGCAGACATGTCAAACACCTCAGAGTCCTCCAAGAATCCAAATTGTTGAATAGGGGGCAAATCAACTTCTCCATCTCCGTAACGAATGACATTGTCGATCGTCTCGAATGGAATTTTGCCACAATACAAGGCAAACATCGTGACGCCGAAGGACCACGCGTCGGCAGCTTGAAGTTCGTCCATGGATGAAGTGTCAGATGAGTTGGAAAGGGAATCGAGTCTTCTTGACTTCTTGCGCTGCTCTGCGGCGGTACGGCCTCCGTCCTCACCAACAACATCGTCATCTTCTTCGGCATCCTCTTCTGCGTGGCGGCTTGCACGGGCTGCAGCAACAGCGAATCGCTTCACAAGAAGCTCTGGTGCGATGAACAACGGCGTCCCCGCCACGGCAACGATCCCGGGGTTGGAGTCTGCACCATGATTTGCAGCCGCGGCATTGTTTGGTGTGAGAAGCGACCCGTAGTGCGGGCCATCGGTGTTGTTGTGGTGATGTAGTGTAGTGGGTGCTCGTCCACGCGACACGGACACCTCATTCATGTCTGTTTTCTTGGAAATACTCAGCGAGGCACCGAACGTGGACGCGACACTGAAATCTGCCAAGTACACTCGTCCCTCACGGCAATTTCCTGACATGTCATGAAGAATGTTCTCAGGTTTTACGTCACGATGCACAACACCGTGGGAGTGCAAATAGTCCAACCCAGACGCAATTTGTCTCGCAATTTGCGCTAGTCTCACCGGCTCCACTGCAGAGCACGATCCATTTGGTTGCACCGCACCGACGCTGCCCTTGTCGATAAACTGCATGACCAGATACATTTTCTCCGCTGCCGGGTCGTCGATCACCTCGAGGAGCGAGACGATGTTTTTGTGGCGAAGCTTTTTCATGACGGCAATTTCCTGACGAAGAGCAAGCTCTTTCGAGCCAGATGCGTCACCAAGGCCGCGTTTTGCGGCGGCATTCATGCCACCTCGGCGCACAATTTTGACCGCCACAGGGATGCCTCTCGTGGCACTGTACGCAAGTTTTACTTTTCCGCACGTTCCTTGGCCTAGTGTTTCTAAAAATGTGTATTCGTTGTTGAGTCGTTTCATACCAACGTCATCTTCGTCCCGCACCAGTTTGTTCGTCAAGACGACAGAATGAGGGAACAGGTACGACACAAAGCTTCCGAGTTCGCTGCTACGAGGGTTGCCAGAGTGCGTTGCGGCCACCACGCGGTGGCCTCGTGGAGGTCCACCTGCCGCTGCTGGACGAGCACTAACAGAAAAGGAAATACAATTAAAGGGCAACAGTGGGTCCGTCGTCGTTGGCGTTCCACTTGGACTCTTGTGCCGAAGTGCTGCAGCAGTGGGACTAATCGCCGCTGGGTCACTGGTAAGGGACGATAGGGTCGACTCGGATGATGGTGGGGGGAGTAACAGCGGTGGTTGTTGAGAACTAGGTGTTCCATGATGGTGCTGCTGCTGCTGTTGGAGAGCTCGCTGGAGAAGTTGGTGCTCAATGGAGCTCACTGCCGACGTGGCGGGGTGTGCAGCGTTAGACACGGCACCACCACCACCACCAGATACAAAGCTAGTAGGGTTGGCGGGGACCCTCTCGGCCGCAGCTGCAGCCACCGCAGCAATCAATGCTTGAGTGGGGGACGGGGGCGAGGACGCGACCACCGCACATCCATCTTCCATCGCACCCTTCTGGAACGACTCAAGGTGCTCCACTAGCTGTTGAAGTGTTGCTAATAATATCGTGCAGCTGGAAAGGAACATCTCATCCTGGCCTACATACGGCAGAATGAGAGAGTTCAGAACATCACCAGCGGTTTGCAGTGTCATTGTTGTTGAATGTTGCTGCTGTTGTTGTAAGAGTTGGCGCGTGTCCTTGGCGGCGACAGGAGGAGGATCATTAAACGGCATGATGGTGGAGGATGGCCCACTGACTGCAGCTGAATCATTCTCAACCCCAGCGATGGGATCCCCGTTGGCGGACAACGGTGACGTGGCTTCTTGTGCACCAGTTTCTGGATTTGACAGTAAACTCGCCGCGAAGTCTAAGAAAGGCTGGTGGAGCGGGGCGACGGCAGCCGATACGGTCTGGCTCCCTGAAGCTGCTGCGATGGAAGCTGCACCTCTTTCTCCTCCCCCTCGAGCCGATGTGCTATTTGTTGCCACTAAATCCTCCATGAACGTACGTGTCGGAAAGGATGCTAACGTTGACGATGCGGCAGTAGAAGCAGCAGCACTGCCAGCCATCGATCCAGCGCCGACGCCAGACATCAATAGAGGGTGTTCATTTTCTCTTTTTGTCGAGGATGAGGTGATCGGTGGTGCCGATGCGAGACCAACACCGTCTTGTTGACGGGGTTCGTTGACAAGGAAGTCGTGAGTAGCTGCTGAGTCGCGTCGAGGTGCAGTTCCGCGAAGAAACGGGAGTGTTGTCAAGCCGCCTCCACCTGCCGTGGTAGCATTCAACGCACTGTTGAATCCATCGACGTGGTGCATCACTGTACTACCTTGAGAAAGGTTCTGCTGCTGTGCCTGCAGTAGTAGTGACTGTGCAGTTGCCTGGACAGCGTCTCGCAGAGGGACTCGCAAATTTGCCCATTGCTGTAGGAGTTGTTGCACGTAAGGTGCAACGTTGCTGCTAATAGGTGTGGTATGCTGTTGTTCTGGAAGCTGCTGGCGTCTGGCACTGGATGTTCGAGGGCTTGGCGCGGACAGAGCCATGGGGAGAACATCCGCCGCCGAACTGGAACTGATTGTTGCGGTTGTTGTTGTTGCATGCCCTATCGGTTGGTCGCTTGCTGCTGCCAGTTGCTCGGTCGACATCGACGTCGTTGTGAGGGTCATTTGGTGTTGAGTGTGTGGAACAAAACTCTTACAAGCACACTTTCGAACCTAACTATTTGATGACAAATTTTCCTACCTTAGATTTCTTTTTTGTGGCGCACTAACCTATGTCGTCTTCCCTGGTGACACGGTCTTTAGCTGGTTTTTTGTTTATTTTTGTAATTGTTGGAGGTCAAGAACGACCACTGATGCGCAAAAATGAGTATTTTGCTTTTGCACAATAGGGTTTTTTGCCTGCAACAAAAATCTTCTGCTAACTAGTGCAGGTGAAACAACAACGAAAAAAACATCGACGTTTGCACCTAAATACAGAGCAGAGAACAAAGACGACCTCAACGAATAAAATTGGCCCCATACTATCGTTCTTACTTCTGTTGATCTCTCGTTGGTAGAACGTTTGTTTGTTGTTAATAGTTCGCAACCAAACTCAAATGTGTGAAGAAGAATATTGAAGTAATAATTCCGCAGGTGAGAAGACGCAATAAGAGCTCATTTTCTGCATACTTTCTCGTTACCTCTCTCAAGCTGTTGTTGACGCACTTCGAGCAGCCTTCATGCGAATCCTTTCCATCTCATCTCCAATCGGCATTCTACTCGGCGCACCGATCGTGGCCACAGTGGGCACGACATTCTCCACGTACCGCGCTAGAGTGTCTCGGAATGACGCTGGGGTCACCGCGTCGACTTGCGCAAAGATTTCTTTCATGGGCACACGACGTCCAAAGTGAATCATTTGTCTTCCTAAATCTTCCGCGGAGTTTGTGGTGGAGTCGGTCATGATCATCTGAGCGGCCTTGTAGTCGCACTTGGCTTCTTCTAAGAGAGCAGAGCTGGGGCCCGACTCGGCAAGTTGGTGAATCGTTTTAAAGAAATAGTCCAAGACGCGAGATTGGGTCGTCTCTCCGTTTGGCATCTCCGTGCACGCACCACCTCGAGGCACCTGATCTGGCTTCGTGCTTGGGTCCGCCCCGCTCTTATCCTGCACCGTGACAAAATGGTACCCTAGCAAACTAATGTCCTCGTACGGAGTGTAGAAGGGCTTCCACATCTCTAGCGGATCTGCGCCTGGTGCGTCCAGTGAAGCGGCTAATGTTGGGTTCATACGCTGATGAATGAATTGATCGTGTCGCTCACGGTGGTACTGGCCCACAATGTTATGAAGGAGTTGGAGGGGGACGCAATCTTCGTGGCGGGCACCGCAGATAGGGTACGCGACGGCGGTGTGGGTCGTCATCATCTCTCGATTCCACATGGTGTGGTTTCCTCCAACGTATTTGGCGCTGCATGGCTTTCGATTCGTGTGGCTTGGGAGCATCCCAAAAAACTTCTCGGCGTATTTGTGCACGATATCAGGACTGAGGCCTCCGCAACAGACCATCGTCATGCGTGGGGCGGTGTAGTGGACGTTGATAAAGTCCAGCACTGTCTCGCGTTTGATGGTCTTGGCGATGTTATTCACAGGCCCTAAGATCGTGAGCGGAAGTCCGTCGGCAGTGGCGTCAAACCCACAGTGATGCAAATTGTCCATAATGACTTCATCGACGAGCATTTCCACTTCTCTCATTTCCGCTAAAATCGTCGGCCTCTCAAGCTCCACGTCACGCGGGGTGTAATTTCCGTGTTGCAGGACGTCACTGAGAAGCTCCAACACACGGTCTACATCTTTGTTGAACACTTTGATGTAATACGCGGTACGATCCCGCGACGTGTAGGCGTTGAAGTGGGCACCAAGGCTTTCAAAACAATCTTCAATTTGCTTCTTGGTGAAGTTCTTTGTGCCCTTGAAATTAAGATGTTCGAGGAAATGGGCCACGCCACTGTTCTCCATGGTTTCAAACCGGCTGCCAACATCGATCCAAACACCGATGGTCACGAATTTTAAATTTGGGACGTGCTCGCACGCCACACGGAAACCGTTGGGGAGTGTGGAGTACACGACTGGACGAATGTGTTCGATTTGCGCTGCGCAGTGTGGGTCTGCGAGGCTAAGGTTGCGAGGGAGGCCAGAGGTCGCGACAGCTGCTGCTGCAGCGCCAGCATTGCTTCGTAGCAGTCGCCCAAGACGCAGCATTTAAAACAGGATTTGTGAATTTGTTTTAAACTTTGTGACCCAAGAAACAAAAGCGACAAAACCGGATAAAGTACAATCCCGTGCGACGCATTTCGTCATTCTATGTGACTCGCAGTTTGGAAGACGCAAAACAAGAGTGACGTGGTTTGATTGACCGGTCTGGAGACTTTTGAGAGGAAAAAAAAAGCACACAAAAAAGCACACAACAGGGTTGAAACAAAAGGGGCAAGGAGAAGTGAAATGCAAGAATGCCCCCCACTTGCAAGCACGCCAAATCACACGCATCTAACCAAGTGCTATTTGAGTTTGCATCTTCGCACCTCTTGGAAAGTTACGGTGTATCGCCTCGAGGGGGCTTTGCGTAGTGCGTGGCAACAGGGGGACTATGAGTGAAGGAGGAAAAAAAGATGGCGCGCAGTACACTACAATTGGATAAGGTAGAAAGGACACACACACACACACACACACACACACACAAGTTCGCATTTCCACGCAAGTGGCACGTTTTTGAAGCACGAAAACACAACAAAGTGACAGAAAGCAACGCGCTTTCTTTCATGCTGCATTGCATAACAGCCAAAGTCCGTGAATGATCAAAAAGGAAGAAAAGAAAAAACGAAGTGGAAAAAAATGATGAGGGAAGAGATGCTCAAGGGTTCTTGTGCCCGGAAAGCGTGATACGCAAGTAAAGCAACCAAGTATATAAAAAAAAAATTGAGAAAACAAATACGGCGCAATTATTTAGTACAGGTCAATACACATTTCGTTCTCTTGTACCTTTGACGTTGTTCTTTCAAGCCACACTCAATTTCAACTGCTTTTTTTACTTCTGTGAAACGCGTTTTGTTTTTTGCCTTCTTCGCACACATACATAGCAAAAAAAAAAAAAAAAGCATACACACAAAAAGAATGTGGAGTCAATGGTTTTCATGGGCGATCTCTTCTCGATTTGGTGGTTGGAATACACATCTTGAGAAAGAGAGAACACAACGCAATATTTTTAGAAGAGACTAACGAGCACCCTACGAACATGACGGCACATTCGACGAAAAAAAAAGATGGTCGGAATAGACCACATAGCTGTCGCGAGCACCACCAGTATATAAGCGCGCTGCTACTCGCGTGAGCGATGCGATTTTACCTGCCACTCTCGTTCGAAAGCAACTAGATTCTAGGAAAAAAAACGCTGAGGAAGTATCAACAGAAAGACAAGCGTTGCGTTGGGCAGTGGCAAGCAATGCAGGTGTATTCTGCCGGGGACGCTATTGTATGAGATGGCATTGTGAAGGCTTTGCCGAGCAACACAGCCGAAACGGAAAGGCAAAACAAAAAGGTATGGTAGTAAAGGAAGACATTCTCGTGCCTGTGGGGAAGAAAAAAACACGCACCCAAAAAGAAAGCTCAGCACGTACAAAAAACAAGAAAAAACATATTCGACTCTCTCTTTTCGTGATCATTTTGCTTCGCTTCCGACTCCAGAGAACGAATTTGTGTTGAGGAGTCGCTTGGAACCGATGGATTTCACCCCATATGTGCCGCTATTATTCTGTGACGAGTTTGCCACAAGGCCGTTGGATGAGCGGCGTGACTGTGCTTGTGGAAGCCCAATCAGCCCGTTAGGGCCAAGCGCCGCACCTGCCAACGGTGGAGAAGGACGAGCGCTTCCCCCTAACGTTGTACCGTCGCCGCCGTTCGCTGAGCCGCCTCCACTCGTCCCAGTCATTTCAAAACTTCCGCTGCTCCGGTTTTGTTCCCCGGCACCCGCAACATCTAATAAATTCTGTTGTTGCGTGATGTGGTTCTGCAGAATTGTTTGCGCCGATTCATCCGCCTCTAGCAGGGCGATGACAAACGGAAGGTGCATCTTGTAACGGTCCCACCATATCTTGGTGGTCTTCTTGCGTGCCACTGCCGTTGCGTTGCCACGTGCAAGCGGGTTTCGCTGAGCGGTTTGCATCATACGCAGGGCTGTGTCGCCCTCACGGTTGGTGGCATTTCGCATGGCGCCAAGCTCAAGAAGCATCTCCACCAGCCAACCGAAATGATTCCTAGCAGCCAAGTGAATCGGGCAATCGCCGTCCTCGTTTGGCCGGTCAAGCACAGAATCTGAGCGTGACGGCGACATAGGCGAACCGCTCGGAGGAGCGCCGCTTGAACTACCGTTGGGCGCTGGAACACGAAGCTCTTTGGTCAGCAAAGCAAACACATCAACGCTTGCGCCAGCGACGCAGCATGTGTGCAGGATATTGTTGCCGTGTGAGTTCTCCGCATTCAAATCTGGGTCGTACTGCATCATCTCATCTAAGAAAACTTTCTCATTAAATCGGACTGCGTAGTGGATAAGCGTTTCTTTCCAGTCCTTACTAGTGGTCACTATTTTTGCTGAAAGAACGCGTCGAATAAAGGCCCAGTCGGGTTGACGGCCTTGATGCCAGAGAGCGCTGTGTGCTAGCCCCTCGAAGGCTTCCATGTTGTGGGCTGACATGTGCCGATATAATTCGGCTGCAATTTCGTCCGGTGGGACTTCAGAGCTCTCCATGCAACCCATAGTTGTACTATTCTTTTCGAACGCTTTTTAGTTGGTGTTGATGACGATGTTCAGGGGTTTTCTTCTTATCGTGCGAGTGTTGAAGCGAATTTGTGTTCCGACAAACTTCACAAGCGCAAACGTGTTTGTTGTTTTTTTTCGCTTCTTTTTCTCACGTTTGCTTTCTTTTTCGATGTTTGAAAATGGATATCCTAAATTGCGGAAACGACTGATAAATGATAAGTGACAATCGCTTTCTTTTTTGTGATAAAACACACACGCAACGGGATGTCAATTCAACACAATAGCAGAAAGTGTGAAGATGAATGAAATTTTCACAAACGACACATTATTTCCGAAGAAAATCTACATTCACTGTCATCTACAATTTTGACCTGACTTGTACGCAATTTCTCATTCTACTCTGGAAAAAAAAAAAATACTGACAACAACTTGTTTACGCTGCGAATGGTCGTTCACCATCAGCCGCAACGGATGTCAAGAATTTCTTGGCGGATGGTGGTGGGCCTCCACCACTCGCTCGACGGAATCCCACAGGTTGCTGACCTCCTCCCTGCTGTGCGCCCGCTGAGAGTGACAATGATCTCGTCGCTCCAGCGAGTGTTGTGGTTCCCCCTGCACCCGCACCCGCTGCAGGGGGCGATGCTGGTAATGCTCCGAGAATCGCCGATAAACCAGCGCCTCGATCTGAACTTTTTGAGGGGTCCTCTACAGAATTGGGATTCAGGAACGAGGCAGCGCCATCGGAGACAGGCTCCTCTCGCTTGCTGCTGTTTGCGTCAAGTGATGCTTGAGCGGCGACTGCAGGATCAATAAAATGTTTTAAGCGACGCACAAATCTTGGATCGTCGCTCCCAAACAACGCATCGAACACTGCACATTCCTCTTCAAAGACAGCGCGTAGTTCACTCACTTTTTGTTCGCGGTACGCCTCGAAGGACGCATTGACGGGAACAGTTGCGGCACGGCGGCCCCCACGTCCAGCAGTGAATACAGAGGAGGTCTTCCGCGTCAAGGCTCGAGAGCTTGGCGTTGCTCCACGAAGGCTGTCCAAATTGGGCGAGGTGCCGTCGTCGTCAAAGTCGTTCAGCTTGTCCGCTTCGAACAGCGGAGGGAACAACATCCATCGCCGGAGCTTGTAAAAGTAGTCCGCGAGCTTCTTCCGCGCGACGACTACCGCCACGCGCGGAATGAGCGACGTGCTGTACATTCCGGCGACACGCAACCGTGTGACGCCTTGACGTCTTAACGCAACAAGCTCGTCAATGTACTTCACCGCGTCGTCTTTGATGTCATCGAACTTCTTGCCAACAGAAGACAAGTAGTGCTTCAGCAGTGCAAGCCCACAATCGTCGATAATCGGTAGGCTCAGCTCATCCCCAAGGGTCACGGGAAGGCGCTCCACGGGGCAGAGGACTACCCTCCAGTTTGGATTTAGCAGGAGCGGGTACCCGCATTGCCACGCTTCTCGATAAAAGGTCATGAGCTCAGGAAAATTGTTGGCAAGTCGCACTTCATTCGGCATCACAATCACGTGAGGTCCGTCAGAGATATCCTGAGTCTTGAGAGTATTGCTGCACTCGTACCCGTGGCTCTGTTTCCATTCTGTAAGACGCCGCATTTCTAAAATATGATCAATGTCGATGTCATTTACCAGCCCCATGGTAGGTAACACGCGTAAGTTCATAATCTGCTCGTCTGCGAAGGATCGATACGCGCTGACGGTGGACGTGTTGCCCGTCACAATGTTTGCTGCGTAGGCGAAGCCATCGAAATCAGGTCCAATCAGGAAGTCACCAAGGGGATCTGGCTCGATGCGTTTGGAAATGGGCGAGATCACAAACGATCGGTGAGTAAGGATGTACACAGGGTGGTACACAATCTCCATGGTCTCGGCCGTTGCAGGGTAGGATCGGCTCAACTCCAATTCATTCCTCTCTAAGTCGTAGGCGAAGAGCTCCGTTCCTTTCAGGCAGTAGAAAATGGGATGGGCGTTCTCTCGTCGCTCCACGTCGGCATCGCCTGCAAGCTGTTTGTAGTACACCTGCATCCCTCGCCATGTTGCGATGGTCTTTCCAAGGAACTGCGTCTCGTTGAGAACACCAATGTACTCCTCCGCCACTGCTAATTTGTCGATGGCGTAGCTGGACTGGCGACGGTACGCGTCGAGAAGTGTTGCCAAGCGTTGATCGGAGTCTTTGAGTGACGCTGCGATTTCCTTCATGGCAACACTCGTGGCAGCACTGAACAAACTTTTCTGACTGCGCATCTTGCGAAGCAGTGCCGTGGACATCGCATCCCCACCACCGGCTGCTTGGTTGATCATGTTGTCCTCCAAGGCACGCTCCTTCTTGCGAGCCTCGCTGTACGTTTTTGACAGGCTAGGATTAATGGGGATAAAACCGTCAATGGGCGGGTACGGGGAAGACTTTAGCGACACACCGATACCCTTTCCCTTCACTCGACACTCCGCAACGGTAAAGCCGAGCACCTCCTGCAACGTCAGCCGTTGGTTGATCTCGTTGATCATGAGAGGAATCCCGTCCTCATCGCAGAATTGTGGAGGCACAAAGAAATTTCCTGCGTACATGGGCGGGACCGACGGAGACACAGGTCGGAAAATAAGAATCATGTTGGTGTTCAGGCAGTACAGTTGGTACAGATGAAGTTCGTTCGATGGGATGAAGGTGTCCCCCTCCGGGATGACTGTCTTTGCTTTCTTGCCGAAGAAATCTACAATGGACTGCGTTCGTGGCGTCGAGCGAAGTGCAATCGTGCCTTGCGGCAACTCTCCCGCTGAAGTTGTGTTGATCAGCAGCGGAGCCCCGGATGTGGTATTGGACGCGGGCGATGAAGTTGTACGCACTGCTAAAGCCGTTGCGCCTCCACCCCCTGCAATACGCCGTTCGATGCCAATGGGTGGCTTTTGAGAGTTGTGGTTGCTACTGCTGGCAACACCTTTGCCGTCGAATAGCACGATCTTAGAGGGACGCTGAGCACTACGGTTTCCTCCAGCAGCCGCACCTTCTTCACCTTCATTTGGACTTGCAAGTTCTTCTATGTCATCAGTGCCGCCACTCTGAGTGTTGTCAAAGGAGGGCGATCCTACACCGCCTTCCTCGCTCCCTGCGGTGGTGGTGCTGGTGGGGTCCAGTGGGGAACTTTTCCTCCGGAGTCTGTCCTGGAACGTTGGGGATCCAACGTCAAACGCCTCAAGGGAAATCTGGGGCATTGCAAACGCTGCCGCACTGCGCTCAAGCGCACGCAGTTTTCGTTCCAGGATTTTGCTCTCACGCATGTGCAGGGGAACTACTTGCGCAGATAATAATTCATTATCGCCATCATCCCCGTTGCCGCTGCCGTAGTTGCTTGAGCGGCGTCGACGAGCATTAGGAGGAACTAGCTTCGCGCTGGATGACATGGAGATCGTGTCGTCCAAGAACGTCTGAGATGGGCGAGCTGCCGAAGATCGGCGCCGATCACCTCCGTCTCCTCCTCCGAGACGCGTTGCAGAGACGGACTGGCGTCGACCTGCAGACTGCTGCTGCTGCTGCTGCTGCTGCTGTGAAAGTAACGCTTCCTCCAGCAGGCCAGCTTTTGCTGATGCTCGGATTTCGTGATGTTCAAAGGCCCACATGTCTCCTGTGATCGATGCATCCCCCATAATGCCGTCTGTCCCTGCAAGCTCTGCAAGGAGAAGAACCTCTTCGTTGGTGAGAAGATGCGTGAACAGAAATTCATCTGGTAGTGACATGTCTAGGTTGCTGTTGGTATTGCCCTCGTCCTCTCTCTGCTGAGGCTTGTTGCTATCGTCTCCAGAACCGTCGTCGGGTGCCTGCTGTGCAAACGTCACTGCGGTTCCCCTTCTCGCTGGCTGTTGGTTCTCCTGCGCTTGAGTTCGTCCCGGAGATTGACGGTTGCCAGTACCACCAAACGCAAAACTCCCTTGTTTCTTGCTGGATGTGAATGTTGCATTCAACGACGACGTTGCGTCGAGCGACGATGATTCCGGTGAGAAGAGCGATTTGGTTGGCGGCGAAGATCTGCGAGTCATTGTGTGCTTTCCCTGCTGCTCAAACGATGCAGACATGTTGTGAACGCTGCTGCTGATGTTATCTGCACCTCCTCCACTTCTAAGCGTAAATCCGCCAACACTATCAGTCATTTTTCCGTAAGTCCCCATAGCACCTCCAAACGAAGACGATGTTCCGCCATCCAGATTTTGACTGGACGAAGTCGAGTGGCGCAAGGATACCGCGGATGTTGGTGGCAGGGCAGACATCGCATCCACAGCACTGTGCGACGGCCTCTGATGAACGCCTTTTGGAAGCTTCGCAAGTGGAGGTGCGGAAGACTCTGCTGCTGCATGCCGGTCACTTAGTATAGCAATCGCCAAGTCCTCCTCTTCTTGTTTCTTTTGTCGAAGTAGTCGTTGAAGCCCGGAAGATTGCTCTACGCTTGCACTTCCTAGCTCTGTTGCGACTGCTGCAATCCGCGCCGCTGCGTTGGCAATGCGTTGTTGCGCCGACATGGGGCCTGCAGGTGTCACAGGACGCAGCAGCTGTGCCGCTGTTGGAAATGATGAGGTGCTGTTGTTGGCTGAACGTCCACTGAGAACGGGAGACGTCTGCTGAGCGCCACTGATCACAACGGAATGTCGCGGAGGGAGAAGACCCGCGCCGATCGTGAATGACGAAAGCGATGGTGCAGCTTGCTGTTGTTGATGAGGTGCCAGGAATGAGGAAGCGTTCGACGACGACGGCGTGGCAGCTCTGTTCGCAGCAGAGAGGCCACTGAAAGAGCTGCTGCGGGCGGGAGAGGATACATATTGTTGTTGTTGGCCTACAGAATTGTCCAACGCACTAATTCCTCCCTTTAATCTTTGCTGGCGTTGCATCGATGCTCGTGCTTGGTAAACGCGCACAAGCGGATCGCCACTGGCTGGTCTCTGTGTGAACGCAGAGTCGCTGCCAAACCCGTTGTTGTGATGTGTGTTAGTAAATGTGTCCGGTGAAGCAGACCGTGCGTGGAGGGCAGCCGACGAGATTTGCTTCTGCGACGATGTGATTGACGAGGATGACACCACCTGAGATGCGTTGCAGTGGTCGTCTAGCAGCCAAAGGCGATGCTGCACCACATTGTCAAACTCTACAGACGCAGGACGCCACCCCACAGGCAGCGTCGCCGCTGACTTTGACTGCTGCGTTGTCGTTGTTGTGGTGTCACCGCTGTTGGTTCTGCCCGCTGCTGTAGTAGCGGGACCACTACTGGAATATTTTCTGTAATCAGAAGAGTTTTCACCGCTCAGTGCCCCGCCACCCGCTGATGGATTGTGCCCTTCATCTTTCGGCTTCCAGCGCACAGGGCTCAGGTCAGTAGGTCCAAGGCGAGGCCCGTTGTTGATATGGATGGACGAAATTGGCGAGCTAGAGCGCAAGTGTGGAGGGAATACAGCGTCATCAGATCCTTGGTGGGAGCGATGATGGAAACCCGATGTCGGGGGCGTTGATGCGCGGTGCCGGGAAGTAACGTGATAAAACGATTCTACACGATCCATAAAGTCCGCAATCCTTTTGTTAACAAAATACTTACGATAAAGCAAGCAATGAGGAAAACAGATACTAAAAAGGTCTGAGTAAGAGTACGACAAAGAGCACGAGCAAATCTTTTTTACATACAAAAGAGCATTCCGAAAAACGGAACTCTCAACAATCACAAGCTTGTCAGAACAACAAAAACCCCGCTGGCAATCACAAGTTCGGCGAAATCGGCGAGCTAGAGCGCAAGGGTGGAGGGAATACAGCGTCATCAGATCCTTGGTGGGAGCGATGATGGAATGCCGATGCCGGGGGCGTTGATGCGCGGTGCCGGGAAGTAACGTGATAAAACGATTCTACACGATCCATAAAGTCCGCGATCCTTTTGTTTACAAAATACGTACGATAAAGCAAGCAATGAGGAAAACAGATACTAAAAAGGTCTGAGTGCAAGCAATGAGGAAAACAGATACTAAAAAGGTCTGCATACAAAAGAGCATTCCGAAAAACGGAACTCTAAACAATCACAAGCTTGTCAGAACAACAAAAACCCCGCTGGCAATCACAAGTTCGTCAACGCAACATTCACCAAAAAGCAAGAGGCAGGATTACACGTAGAGGGGGCAACAATGGAGAAAGAGGACACAAAAAGAAGATCTTAGGTGGAAGGGATTGTACTTTTTGGCACGAGGTTTGGCGTGTACATGCTCAGAGCACCGCCAAAAACAGTACTCTGTGCTCCATAATGACAAAAAAAGGATTGTTTGAAAATCTTTATTCTTGGGTGAAACAACACTTCTTAAGAAAAAGCGCCGATGCCTTCAACTACTTAGGAAAAGTAAGGTATTATTTCGAAACAAGACACAGCGACGAAACACAAAAGCGATCGTTATTGAGGCAAAACAAACCAGGTGTTACTGTTTTGAGGAAAAACAGTGATTGGGGGCTGCAAAAAAAAAAAAACACGTATGAACACAACCAACCAGCAACATCATCTATTTTGACCTCGAGGCAGTGCTGCACACCAGCTCCACTAGTGCGCGCAACTGCGTCTGCTGCGTGGCTTCAAACACATTCGCACCGCGGCTCTTGGCGCCGATAATCGGCCTCGTGCCTGCTTTGCGCACCCGCCGCGATGCAATATCCGTCTCCTCGGAGCGTTGCATGTCGCGTTGATCACACATGAAGGAGCAAACGCCTGCCTTCGTAGCAGCCAAAATCATCGGCAAAACGCACACGCAAGTCTCTACGACAGCAGAAATCGTCACAACAATCTGTGCTGCGTAAACGTCGTTGGCCAACACAAGCGCGGTGCTCAAGCATTCCAGCGCACCCAGCAACAGCGCCATCCACAGCTCGAGTGGTACGCAGAATGGCCGGAGGGTAGCCGCAGCAGCGACGCTGACCAACCCAAGCACCAATATGCACCTGGCCCCCCACCTCGCAAAAGAGCATGTGGCACTCCCACTACCCGCAGAGACTGCAGTGGCAACGCCCAGCACCACGCTGCCAACCAGCAACACGGCCCACTCCACTACGCAGTACCACTCTCTGCTCGCAGTGAAGGGCTCAAATATCGGCCTCAGGCGGCGCAGAAGAAACCATGCCCCAAATTGACGGTGATCCCCGCTCCCATCACTGCCGTGCAGTCCTCTAGGCATCACCCACTCCGTCCTGGCTGTCTGGGCGTCGGCAACAAAAGATGTGATCCTCCTAGTGATTCTCTTGCGGTCGTTTTGCTGTGGATGAGCTGATAATGACAAAGGCTCGAAATGATTCGCTTTGCAGCCGAGGAGAAACTGCCCAGCCGGGCGCCCCCTCAACAGCATCCACCACGAGCCATGCACAACATACGCGATCCACGGGATGCACAGCACCACGCCGACAACAACAGAGCTGGGCGCGCGTTCCGAGCTGACCACAAGCGACACCGCGGCTCCGACGGAAGGCTGCAGCAAACTCTTAGCGATGTTTGCAAGTGCACCAGGAAGCGGAAATACAAGAACAAACACGGAAACTACTTTCAGCATGAACGGCGGCACAGCGTGTTTCCCTTCCAGCCTCCAGACCCAGTGCGACACACACCCAACGAAGCACGCCATCAGCGTGTTCCCGATTAGAGTCCCCGCAGCGCCGTTCACGAAAGACCCCGCAACGCCGATGGGGACACTGAAGGAGAGGGGGTTGAAGAACAAGTCGCTGAAAACAGTCGCCTCTTCAGCAGCGAGCAAACTTTGCTGCTGGCTGCCTGTGTCGTCACCACCTGCAGCTGAACTCGATGCGTCACACATCGCAGCGAGGCGGATGGCTAGCATTGACCGCTGAATCGTCGAGATGCCGCCGGTGCCGCGCGCGGCGGAGAACACAAGACTAGTGTACGTGGCGATCCTCGAAGTCGTGGTTGCAATAATCTCGCTTACGTCATGTAGTGCTGTAAGTTCCTCGCCTGCTTTGGGACTGCGACTCTGCGTGTGAGGGCTACGACTTACGCTCACGGAGTCTTGCGGCAATAACGTGAGCGAGACGCGCGCAGTGCCCGACGGCACTATTCCAGCGCAATACAAACTTGCATTGTACGCACTAGGCTCGTACACGACGCAGCTGCGGCGGAACGCTCTCGTGTTCTTGTCTGCACCTGTGATGACACTGATGGGCAGTGGTGCAGTATTCCAGAGGTTGCAACCTAGATCTAGAATGCGAGAGTCACCATTCATCGCGTTGGGAACGAATGACGAGGAGAACAGCACGTCAAACCCTGAGAAGCTGCAGTGGCTTATCGAAAAGAGTGAGGGTTGTGACAGCAACGTATCTCCAGTGCTAGTAATCTTTGAGTAGCGAACGGTCCCTATATTTCGCGAACCTATGAGAGCCTTGTTGTTGTTGCCATCGTTCCTCTTATCCGCAGCAAGCGACATGTTGCGAAATGCAAACTGACTACAAGCCCCAGTAAATGCGAGAGAATCAAAGACAACATCCAACAGTGATGTGAGCCGTGCAACGTCTTCGACAACGAGAGTGGAACCGACCATTGCTGCTGGGCCAACGACGGCAACCGCCTGCCCAGCATATGGCAGCACCGTTGATATTGTTCCGGTGTTGACGAAAATGATCGATGCATTCAGAAGCGTTGGTAGGATGACAAAGCTCAGCACATCGGTGGCAATCGGTGCAACACCACTTGTGGTATCGTACGCAACCACACAATTGCTGTTGACAGACGCTGTTACGTTGTTGACTGATGAGTTGACGATAATCTGCGCCAACAGTGCTGCGTATGGCGACCCGCCTTGAAAGAGAGTTGAAAACGGCACAGACGATTGGTAAGACAGCTGCAAAATCGTGGTGACATTCAGCAGTGAGTCGTTCGGATTCGCCCAAGAGGCGGGGAAGTTGCGTGTGTCTGGAAAACGGCGGGTGACGCTCACGTTTGAAATATCGATCGTGGAGTCTTCTAATGCTCCTACAACGCCGATGGCACAAACAACCGACACGATTAGCGTCACTGTCGTCGTTGCGGACGGAATATTACACATATGCGATGCAATCACATGTGAGTTCGATACGACAAACAACGATGATCTTATCGCCGTAGATGGTGGAGAAACAATAGCAAGGAGGCTCGACCCCATCGCCATAAAGTAGAACACATTTGGAATGATAGGTAGAATAGTGCTGGTGTTGTCACGAGGGAATAAGGTGGCCACCAGGACCACTCCTGACAACAAAACACTAAGCTGTGCCGACGTTCCGTTGATAGCGAGAACTTCAGCGCTGGCGATGGAACAGAGGTTGCTATCCATGGCAGCGTGAATTGTGCAGTTGTGCACCGTAATAGCGTTTCGCGTTGTATCACCACTGACTGCGACGGCGCCGACATTCCGTTGACTTGCTGCTGGACCATTTAATAGCAAGGTGAAGTTTGTTGAAAACAAGTCAATCGAGACATCGCCGCCCGCAAGCTGACAACTTACGGCAAAAAGGTCTGCCCCCGGTGACGCTAGAGCAATGATGCAGTTCCTGAAGGTCACTTGAATTACTAAACTAGAATCCAATGCGGTGCTCACGTTACTAACTGCAGCACTGCACCAGAATACTTTAATGCTTGTGCCCATTGACATGTCAATGATACTGTTGCTGAAGGTCACTTGAATGCCCAAATCCAACGTGGTACTCACTTTACTAACTGGAACTTGACATGTAAATACATTGATGTTTGCGCCACCCATAGACATGTTGACGACGCTGTTGTCGAAGGTCACTCGAATAGCGAAGCTGGAATTGCTCTCTTCGGGAGCTGTAAATCCAAACACATAAAGGTTTGAGCCCATAGACATGTTGACGATGCTGTTGGCAAAAGTCACTCCAATAACAAAGCTGGGATGCAAGCTGGCGACAGCGTTGCTCTCCGCGGAAGCTGTAAATCCAAACACATAAAGCTTTGAGCCCATTGACATGTCAATGGTGCTGTCGACAAACGACACCTCAAGGAATGCACTGTCACCCAATCCGATTGCCATGCTGTTGAGGTCAACAACATGAAATGAGGAGTTTGGCACGTTGGTATAACCTGCACATGCATACGTGCAAACGGAGGCAATGCTCACGGAGGAATGATTAAACGACACATACAAATTCGATAAATGAATGCCGGAGGTGCTAAAAACAGACATCGCTCCTCCTTGGCTCGTAACATTCTGGGTGGTATTCTCGTCAAAGAGCCCTCCAAAATAGCCAATGACTGTTATCGATGAGTTGTGCACAACCATTCGCACGTTCGACCCTTTCACCAGTCCATGCGTGTTAAGCGCCAGATAATAAACAGCTGTACCATACGAAGAAGAGTTTGACAGTGCAAGTGAATTGTTGACAATATGAAAGGCTCTACTGTTGATCACTTCAATTGAAATTGCGCCGATAGATGTATTCACGTACGTAGCGATTCGAATATTGCAAGCGTACAACTCTATGTTCGGAGGCGGCTGAAGAGTGATGTAGTGAAAGGAAACACGAGAGTCTATGAGGTGCACTGAGATGTTGCTTATCTGACCGAAATCACTACTAATCAGCACAAACAGCCCAACGAATGTAGGAATGGACGCAGCATGAAACACGAACGTGATGTCCATCGTGACATCAATGCAGGTCAGCGATACGTTGGTCGCCGCAGGTGTAGAGAGAAACCATACCCAGCTTGGGTCTGTTGCATTCGGAGAAAATACAAAGGGTCCTACACGCAATCCGCTCATCGTCACAGTAACATTGGAAATCAGCGCTGCTCCCAGGTAAATTGAGGGCATCACTCCACCTCCAATTACGTCCAGAGTGACATTGCTTAGCGCTAACGGTGCAGGGCTTCCTGTAGTGAGGTAGACAAACGGCGGTACGCCAGTGGCGGGCGCAGTGCAGTTCTCGAGGATATATTGCCCATTAGACTGGATTGTAAACGGCTGCTGCATCACGCAGGGAATAGAGTCGGCATTGACACCGCTTGGAACCAGCGCTGCAAGTTGAGCTAGGATCATTATGATCGCATACATACAAATAGAGGATAGGAAATGTAGCCGAGGACGAATAATAGAAGAGTGACTGTTTGGTCCTACCCTCTGTGTTTGAGATGCTACTTCTCTCATCAGCACAGTGCTTGCTAGAAGACCTAAAGACGCTTGTTGAGTCGTGAAGTAAGAAATTTCTATGACAATGCAATAAATGCATTATTGATGAACGAGAATCACAAAAGGTAACAAAGTAAACGAAGATGTACAAAAAACAACAACATACAACGACGTTATGCCACGTCCAACGTGCACCTTCGCTTATTTTATTCCAGCCATCCGCGGACCGCTGCATCCTGAAGTCCTTTCGGTGCTTTACTTGGCGGAATGCGCAGAACACGCTCCAGTTCGTATTCCCGATGTTTCCACTGCGCCAAGATGGAGTCGATCATCATCAAGCTATCAGGGTTGTGCTCTTGAAGATACTGCGCCAACACTCGTCGAATACGCTTCTTCTCTTCTGGATTGACGGCAGCGTCAGCTGGCACAGTAGTGGTGGTGCTTGTGTCTCCGTCGCTGCGCACAATACTTTCCTCAAGGTGGCTCGATGTCACAAGAGCTCGATGATGAAGCAGCGAAGAGTGGTCCTCGCCATGTTTGTGCCGTGATGCCGCAGAGGTGCGCACGCCAACGGCAATCTTACCATTGGTTGTTGTGGGCGGCACTGCGCGTTCAGTCGTCGCAAACACGACCCCTCGTCCAAACAAATCATCGCTCATTCGCAATCTTTGCCTAAACGATCGATTCTCTCCTTCCAACGCAGCAGCACGGTTGGCCTCAAGTAGCGCCTTCTCCTTCCACTCTTTGGACTCCTGGCGCAATCGTTGCAACTCTGTTCCAAGAGATTGAATGGTGTCGCTAAACTGTTCTCCACGAAGGGCATGTTCTTTTTGCAGAGAGATGGAAGCAAGCTCCGCGTTCGCGACAGCTCGTTGAAATTCTGCCAGCTGCCACGGAAGTGACGGAGGGGCGTACTGAAATGCGTGGCTGCAGTCTGGGCAGCAAACAAGAAAAGAAGTAGAGACAGACGCGGCGGCATGCGCTTCGTTGGCAGAATGCGCGGCGCGAAGCACAAGTCCATTCACATGGGAAGACACGTTGCCAATGTGATCCCTGTCTTGTCGCTCTTGTCCCATCCCATCATCATCATCATCATCATCATCATCATCATCATCATCGGTCATGTACGGTGGAAGGATCACTCCCTTCTCCTCAGCGTCTTGAATGGCTTGCACAAGATGCTCTTCGTATTGTCGTCTCAATTCCCACCACACCCGCTCAAGCCACGATCCATACCACTACTACTGCCGGCATCATCATCGTCGTCCACCGTAGTATCTCCACGATGATGACGATCCGCTCCTTTCTTCTTCCCTTGATGATCGCCGAATACGTCAGCAGTACTTGCGGATGCACCACCACCGTCATGGTCCATCACGGCCCGAATTCGCGCACTCTCAACAATGTCAGAGCCAAGCGCTCGTTCCGGGTCAACTCTAAGTACCAAAACACCAGAGGCAAAACGATTGACTTGGAGCTTATTTTGACCTCGAGGCAGTTGTCCAACGCACTAATTCCTCCCTTAAATCGGAGGCTGCAAGAAAAAAAACCGTATGAACACAACCAGCAACATCATGGCTGAAAACACAACCAG
>CYKH01000658.1:0-17090 GCA_001460835.1 Bodo saltans | reverse complement strand
ATGGCGCGTCGAGGCGCAAGCGTGGCGCATGGCGCGTCCAAGCGCAAGCGTGGCGCATGGCGCGTCCAAGCGCAAGCGTGGCGCATGGCGCATGGTGCGTGCAGGCGTGGCGCATGGCGCGTCGAGGCGCAAGCGTGGCGCATGGCGCGTCCAAGCGCAAGCGTGGCGCATGGTGCGCGCAAGGCGCAAGCGTGGCGCACAGTGCGCGCAAGCGTGGCGCATGGCGCGTCCAAGCGTGGCGCATGCATGAATTGTGTTTCGGAAGACCTAAGCTGACGGTCTGATTTGGTTGGCAATCAAAGGAAAGCAAAGGAAAGTTGCAGAATGAAGGCGGAGAAAGGGGTTTTCGGGCTGCACCAATCATGCTGATGCGCGATGTGCGGCCGAGTGTTGGATATGCAATCATAACAATAATGCTTTCGCGCGAGGATACTTGACCAGGGTTGTTTCGAACGTGGAATCCAAGAATTGAACAAATTCGTCGAGTTGCGGTGATGTGGTTGGAACGCAGAACATAAGCGCTTGCCTGTTTTCTCGTCGAGACCATGTAAACGTAAAAAGCGCGCATTGGACGTGCTGCTGTGGAAGCTCGTCAAGCGTGATGACAAGCGAGATGAAGTCGCGGAGAAGATACGACTGCATGTCCACACGTCCCTGATTTTCTATGCGCAATCGAAAGTCACCACCAGAGTCGATAACAACAGAAAACCTTCGCGGTTCAAACTGTGCGCAAGCGGCGAGGGGTACGTCGGTGAATCCTCGTTGTTCGGGTTGCTGCATCACAATGTACGCGTCCAGCGGGTGAGGGATCGTTGTGCCAGCAGTGATGCGACTTTGGCTGATGGCAGGTTCAAAGCTATTCACAGCGCGGTGTTGTGCGCGATCAACCTTGGACTTGAGTCGAGCTGAGTTGCTTACATCGTTGGCTATTTCTTCAAATGATTTCGAGGTCAAATGTTCTTCGTTTGTTGTCGCATGCTCCTGTTTTTGATTGGTTGATCGCGAGGCATTGAGGGCAGCAACTTCGTGTTCGAGGTTTCTTACTCGCGTAAGGAGGTCATTCAGTTGATGCTGCAGATCTGAATGTGACGCTAATGCTTGTTCCTTCGAAGGAAGGTGAGGCAATGTGTCTTCCTCCACAACCTTGGACGGTCCACGAGCTGCTGCTGTCAAGCCAGAGAGTTTGGCAACTTCTGCAGCAGTCCGCTCGACTTCGGATGCTACTTTTCGAATACTGCGATCTTGAGTGGATCCTCTCCAAATTGCGTACATCAAAGTTAATCCCATAGCGGCTGTAGCGATACCAACGACGATCAACCACAGCGCGGTGTTGTCCATTTTGAACAATCTAATTTCTAAGTTCTAAAAACGGTTCTGAGGAGGAGAAAGTGTTGAAGGACAATCGCCCACTACGTGTAGTTAACTTTTGTGAGTTTTTTTTGGTGTACAATCGAACTAGCAGACAATGCATGACGTCGCACACAATGTTCAAGGAACAGGAGTGCAATACCTTGCTTCAAAAAAATGGAACCACACATGTTACATTGTCGGTCTGCAAAAAAGCAAAACTCACCTTCGCGTTGATGAGGAAAGTATGACGGCCAACCAACGTGTCCGTCCAAATCCACCAATCATGGAAGCAGGTGACACGTTCACTAAGGCAGGCAAACATGACAAACGAGAAGCAGCGCATCAGCGAAAGAAGGCTCAAACGAGCGCCAATTCGGTACTGCTGCTGCAACAAAACTAAAGTTCTGACATTTTGAGAAGACGAGCAAGCTGCTCGTTTGTCGATAATTCAAGCTCCAGGATCTTCGGATAATCAAGGCTCAAAGCCAATGACGATGGTCTTACAGGAAAATTTAAACGTATCGACCTGTTGACGAATAACAGATGCGCAAAGATAACTGACCCACAAGCCAAAAAAGCGAAGAGGATTGCCAATTTGCCAACAGCAGAACTGGACGAATGGTGCTGTTGGTTTCCGTCTTGCGAGGTTGAGTTTTCTATGTCAACTACTAACGGCTCTTGAATATCGTTAGTATTCCCTTGAAGCTCCTTCCCACGGATTATTCGTACTGGAGGAATAATAGTGGAGTTGAGCTTGTACGATGCTGGTGCCATTACAAGCGAAAGACCAGTAAACACAATTCGAATCGCGACGATCACTATGACAGTGAGAAGAATTCCTCTAAGAAACGTCTTCACCATTCCCTTTAAGTCCTTGTGTATGTCACGTTTGTCAAACAAACAGACAAGAATTGAATATTCAGATACAAAATTGTTATTGGTGAGAATCAGGGATGGCAAGCGGGTGTTCATTATCAGTTTACTCGTGGTGTTAGCGCGTTAGGCGGCGTAATGCAGCATTCTGTGAAAATTCGTTCTCGACGCGTCGCTTCTTTTCAACTGGCTGAGCAGGTTCTTCAGTTGCTTCGGCTTTTGCCTCGTCACGCTTGCGTTGTACTCGTCGCCTCTGTGTGAGTTTAGAATGGCGCATGGTCTGCTTAGATCGAATCTTATCAGCCGAGTCCTTTTGGTCCCACCGCTTCATCTTGCGCTCCTTTTGAACCTCTTGTTTTGTCTTCAATTCACGAGTATTGCGTTTTTCTTTGAAGCCAAGTTCTTCATCAACCTCGTCATCGTTTCCAACTGCAGCTGCGAGGCCCGACGGAGCGTCGGCACCCAATGACTTATCAACACGACGTTGTTTTTTCTCCCTGATTCCTTTTGCACGACGACTTGCCTGGAGATTTTTGTTGTACTCTTCCAAGTGCTCAAGATTGATTGACCCAATCTGTAAATCAAGCGAAATGGTATCGGGCGGGAGCTTGTCGAGCAGCTTTGTTACTACTCTTTCTTTACGATGAACCTCGGTCTCATGTGGGTCGGCAACGTAGAAATCTGGATTTGCTTCACCAGACGCTGGAACTAAGAGACTTGTGAAGCCTTTTGAGTGTCCAACTCCAAGAACATCTTCAAACGGGCAGAACTTGACTTGAGATGCAATATTTCCGTACCCGAGTCCAAATTTCATTAGTGGCGCAGATGGCTTTGCTCCGGTGAACATGTTTTTCCAAATCTGAATGTTGGTACCTCCGCCCATGGCAACCAAACCTTTGGATGAAATGTCGATAGTGTCAAAACAATACGTGACAGCAAAATCTTCGAGTGTTCGAAGCATTCGGCAATCCCACAACTTCATCTTATGGTCCCCACCAAGGGTAGCAAAGAATCGACCATTTTGATGAAACGCAATGTCATGAATAGCTCCCGAGTGAGCTTTGAGCTGGACAAGGGGTTCAACAACAGTAGGAGACCACATCTTGACGACTCCACGAAGATCGCAGGTTGCGACAACGGCGTTAGCAGGATTCATGCTCATAGCAGAGGTTGGATTCTTCACAATTGCTGGGGTCTTTCCACCGATTTCCGCACCCGTGCTGATGTCAATGTATTGCAGAGTGCTGTACGATGATGATGCGGCAGCAAGAAGCATGTGTTTTGGGAGGTAGGCAAGTCGGTCCATGTGAGCCATCTTTGAAAGAACATGCATTTCTGTTCCCTCCTTCGTGTACATGTACACAAAGCGCTTCTGCGCTACGGCAAGCATAGAGTGGTCCACCAAAAACTTGACGTCGTTGATCTTGTCTTTGAGTTGAGTTTCACCTTCGAGAGAGAAGTCTTTCCATTTGAGATTGGCCATGTGGCCACGAAGCCCACCTAGACAAAGATGTGTGCCATTGGAAGTGAAATCAATCTTGTAGGGGCCTAACTTATCGAGCACAAGCTCAAATTTCTTTTGCTGCGTCTGAAGATCAACTGCTGCGACAATGTCTCCTTGGGTAACGCGATCCGCAACCTCTCCTTGATCTAAGTCGAGGCCGTTGGCGTCATCTTCAATTTTCATCATATTGGCTTCAACCAACCGCTTCGGTGCTTTTCGTTGAAATCGCTCATGCCTGCGAACAGCAGGATTCTGAAGCGCATTATTGTCCGTGATCCACTTTCCTCGAACAAATTCAACCTCTTCCTTACTTTTTTCTGCGAACAGCTCTTTTCCTCGCTGGGCAATACCTTCGCGCGTTTCTTTCGAGGCCATCCTATTTCACTAAAAAGAGAACAAAACAGCCAGAAATGCTAAAAGCCAGTTAGACTCAGACACCTGATATGCAACATCAATGTAATCTCTGGCCACTTCAACGCAGGTCAAATATCTGATGTTCTACGAGGTTCGTTGTACAGAGAGAGAAATAGTCTTAAGCGCAGTGTGCCATAGAATTGAAGCGCAGATTGTGTCTACAACATCAGTTTGAGAGTCGCAGCAAATAGAAATTGCAAACGGCGTCCCACACAACCGACCGCGGCAATGCCAACGAATCCGCGAAGTTTCAAAGAAAGGAACAATGTAATCCAAGCCCACAAGGTGTTGAGATAGTCTTTGTGTAACGGAGTCCGTAATGATGTCTTTCAATATTGCCAACTGTTGCGGCGACCATCTCATTACATTGGCAATATTTGACGACGAAACACCTCGCAGCGGAACAATTTTCTTTCCGATCGACACATCAACGTTGACGATGATTCTGGCGATGGAATCACTGGACGAAGCACTGAACGCAGTCACGTTGAAGGAGTTGGGCACTGATGAGCCCGACGATGCAAAGAAACCGGTGACTATGCACACATCTTGACAATTTTTGAAACGAGATATTGAAAATTCAAGCCGTCCATGTGAAGCATCGAGCAAGATGTCGTCATGCCAGCTACATTGCAACTGCGGAGGAACAGAGATTTGCACTCGCAACAGTGGACTTTCGTTGGAGGTGTCGAATGACAAGATTGAAGGAAGTTTGGGAGTTCCACGCCACGACGCAGTGCCGAAAAGTTCTAATACACCAGTCGAAACCTTGGGAGAGAAGACAGCTCGACAGGATCCTACAAAGTCACCGAATCCCTTCGGCAAACCCGAATTGGAGCCGTTTGCAGAAAAACCGGCCTTCTCAAACTCTACTGAAATAAAGTCGCTCAAACACAATCGTGAAATAGACACCGAGGATGTTTGCAGCACGATTGACGAGGAATCATTTCGTTGAGGCCACAGCACACAAGGAAGTTGCAACATGCTAGTAAACCTGAGATTTGCGTGGAAGCACAAATTGTCGAGGACAAGATGTGGCGGTGAGCTGGTCTGGCCGACAACCAACGTAACGTGTGCAATCCCTACAATCGAACGTAGTCCAATCGAAGTGTGTTGTCCTAAAAATGATCGAGAGAGGTATTGTTCGTCCGAGCACGCGAGTGCCATGATGTAGGTTTGGTTTCCATGCTTCGAAACTGCGCCGTCTGGAGCGGAAAATTCTCCTTCGTAAAGCACACTATGAATCGAAAACGGTACGTCGTTCGTCCAACGCGGAATGTGGACATTCCCCACACATTCGACGGTGAAATTATTTTGACCGTTCCAACTGACGACGATGCTTAGAGCTTTCAGCTGCAATAAACCTTCGGAATCCACTCTGTCAGCATGATGAATTGAGATGACCAATCGCACTACACTTCCTGTGTCGAAATTGCTGTGCAAAGTCACAGTGCAATCACTGTTACCAATTTGCGCTTCTACGAAGGAACTAACACTTTGAGCAGGTCCACGAATCCCTCTAAACAGCTGTACCAAGGCACTGGATTTCACGTTGGACGCAACGACATTCACACCTTGAGACAAAAGCGCTTCAAAGGAATCATGTGAGTCGAGACCAACCAGCGGCGGATAATGACCACCGACATGAATATCGTCCTTTGAAACGACATAGACGACAGTGTACGAACAAAGATCAGAAAAAACGGTGTCTCGGATGGACGGAAACACGCGACAGAACGAGTCAATGGAAGCAAACTCAGACTGGACACTTAGCCAATTGCGATCCATAATCATCATTGAGCGCACAGACAATTGTGGCTGACTGGGAATCAGCGAATTGTTTGACCACTCGAAGCATAGAGCTAACCGTGTCCCGGGAGGAATGCCGCGCACCCCAGCGACCGAGGTGCCGTTGATGACGACAGATGGTTCAGCAGTGACACGATTCATTTGTCGTAAAAGAGACGCTCCAGTTAACTCAAAGTCGGCACCACCAAAGAAAATTTTGGAAATATGCGCTGCGGACTCTTTGTCTAAAACATTCTGAGGGTTCATTATTTGTGGAAGTGTCGATTGCAACTCGTCTTCGGCTGCAATCGCGACGCGATTCATCGACTGAGAAGGTTTCGCAACTGCCGTTCTCCAAAGTGCAAAAATGGACGGCGAAAGCGCTCCAACGCTTCTTGCATCAAAGTCCTGCGGGTGAACATCCGCATCAAGTAACAATGAATCAGCGCGTGCTCTAGTGGGGATTTGCAAACCCAACGGGATGGAAACTCTTCGCAAAGGATTTAATCCGAGAAGAACGCGAGGGTCTGCGACTTGATGCCTGCGAATGGCTACAAGTTCATCGCCTGATATTGCAACGGAGTTGTTGAGAGTGGCTGAGGTATCCACTTCTGACCAAACGATTCGCTCTACTGCGCAAAGCGAAACTGCTCGTAGAAACGGAGCTAGGAGTTTTTCATCAATGTCTGTACCAATATTCGAAGCTTGTGACTTTTTCTTTGATCGTCCAGCGAGCTGTGCAAAAGAGACCACAACTCTCCAGAACGCATGTGCTCCTTGATTCTCCCAGTTACTATTCCATCGGCCGTTTCCTTGCTGATGGACCGCGGCAGTGTGAAACGTACTGTTGTCATTACTCCACTGAATTTCAAGTTCAAATTGAGTATCGGTCTGCGCGTTTATCTCAATTGCAGAAAAGGCACGAGGCTGAGTGCGCAGATCTAATGCAACAAAAATGAAAGGTGCCGAGCTCATGCCAGCACCAGAGCTAGAGCTTACTTGTGATCGTTTTTCCCAGTCGTCGTTAGCGCCACCAGCAGCATTGTCGAAGTTACCAAACCGGAGGTAAGGCTGCAATGGTGTTGCATCCGTAGAGTGAACCTTACTCAAGAAGCGCTGGCGAAGGGTCGCTTGCGAAGTGGCGTTGTGCCTTGCAATTGCATTTGTCAAGAACGTGCACGAAGCTTCTGAAAGATCAACCGGTGTTGACAGTTGAACAGAGGTACAAAAGACAGGGTCCACATCAAGTGAAACGTATGCAAGTTCCGTGGCCAGAGTTTGACTTCTCGAGCCGCAAGCACAGCACGTCAAACGCCATTGAGTCGGCAGGCCTACGAAAGCCGAGATCCGTGCATGAGCCCATTGATTGGCAACCGTTTCAACCCACCCAACGGGAACAAATGAGTTTTTCTCCGTTGATAGATACGAGATTTGGAACTGAAGCTTGGGCTCCGAAGATTTCACTCTCATCGAGGAAAGAATCAAAGGATGAGATGTAGAGCCGGTAAGAGTGAGCGCTGCCCCCACCGCCAAAGGTATGACTGCTGGAAAAGAGGAAATTGGCACATCGCTAAGACCGTGATGCAAGGACCACGACGCGTCTCTTATTGACTTCGATGCTAGAGATAGTGACGATGATGGCAGGAGCATCTTGCAACGTCCAATAGATGAACGCAGGTTGAAAATTGAAACCTCAGAGCAGCGTGTAGGCGCCCACTTTGCAAAAAGCTCTGTGGAAAGCGGAGTTCCTGACCATAGTTGAACCTGCTCTCCTCGCTTTGCATCATATGCAGTAATCACCACTGTCTCGCTAGTAGGTTGGGAAGGGTCCAGCTCAATATGCACACCACCAATAAAAGGAGCAGTGGGCGGAATCGACAACGATACATGAGAAATTCTTTGCGGTGGACCATTGTAACTCAAATTAGCGCATGAATTGATCGAATGATGATAAGGGGATGTCGAAGCAAGACGTGACCAAAGACTCGTTCGCTCAAAGCCATCCGCTGAGGAAATTGTCGTCGACGTGAGGAAATGCAGATCGAACCATCGAACGGAAGCCCGGGAATGTACAAATTGTACTTTCCAATGGAAAGGAGGCGGGTTCATTGGCACGTTATCCCAGACAAAATCGAGGATCAGCGATTCAGAGACGTAACTCTCAGTGCAAACCACCCACTCGTTCGTCAAGTCGCGATATGAAAGAACGGCGCGCTCTCCTTTCAGAGAGTGTTTCGAAACTGCGGATTCGGATGAATCGGAAACAACAGTGCTCATCCGAGCCAGCAATTTTGCATCAGAATCAGTAGAGTGTTGCGACAGTGTCAAGTGGTACTCAGCTCCACTTCTTGCGAGTGTGTGGCACGTTGAAGAAGTGAGAATTGCTGGGATATTGTCTCGAGGTTGGGATTGCAGCATCTGTCGTTGAAGTATCTGTTGTGCAAACTCTGATGGGTCAATTCGCAAGTGAATTGGCAAAGGATCGTCCATTTTCTGGTCTTCTAGAGCAGCCTTGGAGATCATCTGAACCCGCTCACAACGCAATTGAACTTGCAGAAGGTAGCATTTTGCTGAGAGTATGCTTTCCGGGCACTTATCTTCGGAGTGAAGGCGAGCGATAAAAAGTTTTCCGATTGGTCGAGGAGGAAATGGGATAGTGCAGATGAGATCGCTCACAGAAACTTTGAAAGATTCTACGAGGACAACATGGTTGCCTTGATCAAACTCGGTCGTGACCTGGATGAAAATCGGCGCAGCGATTGTAACAGCAGCATTATCGACTCCGTCTTCTCCCTTCGAGAACAAGTCAATCCAACGCAGTACGACACCAGCTATCACAGGATTTGGATTCCTATTCTGAGGCGCTGTTGACAAGGGGGAGCAAACCCGCACGCAATCAATTTCTTGGCGCGTCTGCTGGGAGCTACTGGGTTGGAGTTTCAGGTGAACACCAATATCAACCTCGAGGAATGGTGTAATTTCTGCATTGGAATTGTGGTCCAGCGATGCATCGCCCTGATCACCCAATCGCACTCCAAATATCGAAAGCTGTTGGATATCTGTTGTCAAACCAGGTCCATCAACTCGAACTCCCAATTCGGAAGAAAACGATTGAACGCCGTCAACCCACAACAATGCGACACCATCTTCGCCTTGTGAAGCACTTGCAATGGTATTCCAAGGATCACAAGTTTCTTGCCGACTCACTAACGTAAACGTTGATCCTCCATCATTAGCAGCCAACGCAATTCCATAAATAGACTCGGGGGATTCCAAGTGGATATGAATAAAATGAATAGACCTCGCTTCCGCCGTTGTTGGATCAACGTTGGATGGCGTTGGTCGGCTAGCTGCATCTCCAGAAATTAATCTCTCTAACCGCGCGTCTTTGATAATGTCAGTGCTCGCCGAGGGCGCGTTTTGTCGACGACATACGACAACAGAAGTCGGGATCACTTGGTATGCAAGCCTAAAAAGATCAGAGCGCTGACTCTTTGTGAGTGAATTCTTCACAACTGCATTTGTTTTACGGGACGAGATCATCATCGGCAAAGAATCGGACAGTTGACGAACGGAAGACGACTGCGCATTGACGTGACCACCCGCTTGGTGGTCAATGCTCTTCACTTCGGTCTGCGAGCCGCCTTGGTCATTGCTGCAACGAGTGTCGTGCAGCTCCCAACGAATGTACTGTGACCCAAAACAAACTGCAAAAACTTCTTTCCCATGAGTCAATGATTTCGGTCCTATGGGAAAGCAAACATCGACTTCAGAGAAGGGGAACGCCAGTCCTTCGTAAGGATCGACGCCATCCCTAACCAGTTGCACGTTGGTAGGAACACCGAAAGCGTCAATGTCAATAAGAGATCGCCCTGGGAGCTTGATCCACGGTGAGGGTGGCTGAACGATCGTGCACGATGCCGGTGAAAAGAGTCCGTAGTGTGTGGCGTTGTAGAGAAACAACAATGCTTGTCGCTGGCCGTGTGAAGCAAAGCACTCGAACCCACCAAGGAGCTGTTCTTGAAACATAAGAGGGAAATGCGAGCAGAGTGAATCCACCTTCACCGATGATGCGGAAGATATGACTTGCCCGGAGAACTTATCAATCGCCACGACGTCCTCGCCACGGAAGCAGTACAGTCTCATTCCAAACGCAATAGATTTTTCTGGGATTCCACAAAGCTGTGATGTTGCACTTGCGAGATATCCACCACCAGTCCCAGCACCAAAAACGTCTGTCGTCCAAGCCGGCTTTTGCCGAGGAAGGGTGAAGGGAAGCACCGAAGTGCTTGGTGTTGTTGATGTCGTTAGATATGGACGGTCGATAACAAGAGCAACCCCATGATTGCCCGCATGAACGAGTAACATGTGATCTTGAGAGTAGTCAATGAGAAGCGGTGTGAGCGAATCAGGTTTGTATTTCCACGAAATACGTTTGATGGAAGGAATACAAACGGAAGTTGTGTTGTGATCGTTACTGGTGGATGCGATGTCATGAAGAAGTTCGCCGACGTGATTCACTGGGTCTACAGCGACGCACCACCAGCGATGTGCACCAACATTCCTCCATTTTATCAAGTGCTCGGGCGAGTCGTCATGTGGTGGTGTGCTAGTGCAGCGAATAAACGGCGCTCCTCCACAGCGTTGGAATAATTTTCCATCATCGCTGTAGGACACTGTGATGCGAAGTCCACTTTGACTTTGATCATTGTCTTGTGCGACTTTGGGAAACTTATTATTGCGGTCTCTGCTCTCAGTTTCAGAAGATGCCGGCCTAGAGGGCTTCACGAAGGTGAGCGCTAGCTGTGTCATTCTAGACGCACGTTGCGTAAGTTCGATCGTCACATATCTCTTATGACCAGCGCCAACGAGTGACGCTGTTGAAGAGGCGTGTTGAACGTACGAGAGATCTAGTACACCAAATTCTGAGAGAATATTGTGATAGATAGAGTTTTCCTCCTCTCTGGACGACGCCGCGGGATGCAACGCGACATCAGGTGGTGACTGGAACATTCCCGAGGTGAATATTCGCTGACAATTCGTCTGAGGAATGAGCCAAACGTCTTTGCTGCTGCTGCTGGTCGACGATTCATCGATTTGCTGCGTCAAGGCAGTCCCTGCTACGAACGGCTGGAGACAAGGATGTACTGCAAGTTTCGGATGAGCGAATACATGACGGCAGCAACGAAGGGCGAATGCATAGAATGAGGCAGGTGCTTCGTTCTCCCAATAGGAAGCAAGACGTCCTAGATTACCATCACGGTACCACGAGATAATGTTGCGCAACGTCTCATCAGAGACGGAATGGTCTGCAGGTGAGAACTTCATGTCACTCAACAACTGTCTGATGTAGTCAACGTGCTTGACGAGTGAACGAGGCAAAGTGAATGAACTGCGATGCGCATAGGCAGCGGTTGAGGGGTAAAAGACGTCTAAGTGGCTCATAAGCATCAAAGCAAGCTCCATCTCAATTCTCCGTTCAAGCGGCTCAAGTGACTTTATTGAACTTGAGTCCAAAAGAGGAGAATGCGGATCTGAGGATTGCACCGCAAGCAGCCACACATCAAAAGTAGGCTCAACGAAAGCAAATGCGCCATAGCGAGAAGCACCTTTATTGACACTGGGCTCATCGAGGTACAGTATCCTACCGTGATATTCAGCGATGACGTACCAGACGTTTCCGAGGAGCTCAACACCAATGACGTGGAGAGCGACTGGAACACCAAATTTACTTTGTCCGTCCTCATTTTCAGATACTAAGATTGGTGTGCCATCATTCGATCGTGATGAATTGAGAATTTCGAAGAACACTGCCGGCCGCAGCTTGAGACCAAGCGCTATGCTAGAACCGTTGAACTGTTTCTTTCTGGAAAGAAAGTAGTCTTGGATTAATTCAAATGGAGTCGGCGCAGATGGCGAGTTGTTTGACCACGAAAACTTCACCGCGAGGGAATGCGTCATGTGAACGGACGTCAGCGGTGGTGTATGCTGCGCGGTGGGGCTGTTGGTGAGGGGAAGAGGTCCCATTGGAAGGCCTCGACGACGACTGTGGGAGAACAGATCACCCAATGACAAGCCTTTTGTCGGAAAGCGGTTGTGAAACGTGTAAAAAGGATCTGAGGCCAAAAGTTGCGCCTCCTGAAGTCGAGCTTGGGGAACATGACGATTTACCACGTCTCGAAGGGCCGACGTAGTCGAAATATTCATCACATTGGAACCATGATTCGCCACTGCAATTTTTGATGAAGACGACGAAGAGGTCACATCCCCTCGCTGATCTACGTACGGGCGATAAAGATGCACAGGATTTTCTCGTGATGATAAGAGTACGTCCGCCACACCAGAAGGGGATGTTGATGATGCTGCTTGAAGTAGGGTATCAAATTCAACAACTCCGGGAAATTGTCGAGCAACAGGAACTCCGGCAAGGAACGAGATTGGCTCCACAGCATGATCAAGTCCACTCGCAGCACAAAACATGGATCTACAAAAGCGCTTTGTACACGATGGACTGCAGAATTGCGGCGGAGCTGTGAACTGGAGCGACGCATCGTCTGTAGAGACGGAGGCAATGGACGAGGGCGATTTTGAGAACCGAGACATCAAGTGAATGAAAAGGTTCGCTACGTAAGTAGAATTATCCTGCACAAAACACTTTGAGCCAACTTCGCTTTCCATCAAAAGTGTATCGAATAATTTCTTTGATTGCCCAGCGACCGACTGCGTGAAATCAAGAATGCGGTCACAATGCACACACCTGTTCGTCTCAGTAGACACAGCAGAAATCACATCGTGATCAGCGGCATCAGAGAATCTAAAAACACCACCTCTCCAATTGACAAACTCGCGCTCAACTTGTTTTAGGCTCTCAAGAAGTACTCCGGAAGAATTTGTTCCAGGATCTTGGAGTGCAGTGATGATGTGCTTCACGAGGAAGTAGAACATCGAGTCAGGAAGATCTTTCCCCGGTGGGTAGAAGAAATAGACCCAAGATTTGATCGATCCAATAAAAGAAGACACGGAAATAGGGAATTGGACATGGGACGCGGCGCCACAAGTGAGAATTGCAGGTACAGACGTGACGGACGAGCGGAACGAGGACGCAGGCGAGGTAGTCTCGACTACCGTACGATGCGGCGAGGTAGGACTCGAGCCCTTTGGAAACGTAATAGCAATTGGAATAAGTTGTGCATTTGGCGTAATTGCTTTTGAGATTGAAGTTAGGTACGCAGCGCTGCCATCTGCAGAATTGATAGAAGATGAAGCAGACACAGCTGCGTTGATTGAGACTTCGCCTCGCTTGCGCTGCACGAACGAATGCCGGCACTTAGCTTCATTAGCGGCACAAAGTTGATCAAGCTGCGCCAAGTGGCAATGCGGTGCAGGATCGACACGAACGACAGTCAACAACGGAAAACGCTCCATTACAAGCAGCAGGTCCGGGAATACGGATGCATCCACTTGGTTGCCGTAGAGAATCAACGAGGACAAGGTCCAAGTTGAACGTGAAGTCCCTGATAACAAACTCTGCAACAACTTGCGTACTTGGCTGTTGTGAAGCGATGCTCCATCAAGCGATACGTGAGCTAGTGGAATCAGTCGAAATATTTCAATGACACAGTCGAAGGGATCCGCATCGATAAGAGTTCCAGTTGTTGGATTTATTTTCTTTGAAACGGAAAGTCCAGCATCGGCTCCAGAAATGTTGGGCTCATCGATAACACCATTTGAAATCCAAGTAAGCACTTTCCGAGAAGGCTCTACGTTGCGTTGATCGCACAAGCTAATGTAGCGATCGCGGAGTGCAACTCGCAATTTTTTTGAGTTCTCGATTGCAGCTGAGTTGTTGTCCGACGAAGGAAACGAAAGCATGTGTTCGAATTTTCGATCGAGAATTTTTCTTTTGTGAATTCTGTAAATCTTCTCTTGAAATCTACTGAGAAGGAAATACGTTTCTTGTGTTACTTTTTGTTGAGTTCACCACGACAAAAGAACGGAGAGTCGAAAGGTCACAACGCTTCAAACGAATTTCATAATCGTGATGGTGTCGTTTCATTTCTACCAATTTCTGTATTGTACAAAATCCACTACTGAAACTTTTTCTAATTCGGTGGCAACACAACTGTGTTGTAGTTTAGCGTAAGTGAATACTGTGCTCGCTCTTCCAGTTCAGCGGGGATTCCTTCGCCACTGATTTCTAACTCTCTTAAACAAGTGTTCATTGGCAAGGCTTCGTTTATCATGCTAACACCGGCTCTTCCCCACATATTCTGTGAGATATCAAGTGACACAAGGGTTTTGTTTTTCCTCAAGAATCGTGCGAAGGACATGGCAGCCTGCTTGCCAAGGCGATTCTTACGCAAGCTAAGATGGGTCAGTTGAAATCCATCACGCTCCACGAAATACTCTACATCCTCAATAAGATTGTTTGCCAAGTTGAGGCGCTTGATCGAGCGGTTGGTTTGCAATAAATGGCACAACGCATGGAATTGTTTGTTGTCAATATCGTTGAACTCCAGCTCTAGTGAAGTCACGTTCGTGTTAGAGAGGAGCGAGAAACACAGGAGCTGCATGGTGGTGCCATCAG
Organism: Bodo saltans; assembly: GCA_001460835.1. Taxonomy (NCBI): domain Eukaryota; phylum Euglenozoa; class Kinetoplastea; order Eubodonida; family Bodonidae; genus Bodo; species Bodo saltans. Next base: position 2,574 of record CYKH01000658.1, on the reverse strand, counting down.
GCAGCCAGTTTCCACACGAATAGAACGAGTTCATATCCATCACGCTCATTGAGGATAGGTTGTCGAAAGCAGTTGTTAACATCGTTCGAAGTTCCAGTGAGCATTTCTCGTTGAGCAAACCGAAGAAAGAAACTGTGTCGCGGTCTCGTGGGCCAATGCGATTTCCTTCGAGAAGAATCTTGTGCAAGGCTGGGGCTTTGCGTAGAATTTGCACGAGCAACGGGACAATTTCTGCGGTAAGTTGATTGAATGCCAAATCTAAGAAGGAAAGGCATGGAATCTGTGAAATGACAAAACTGAGCTGCTTGATGGACTCATCGGTGATGACATTATGATTCAAATGAACGGACGTCAAACCTTTGTTGCGCTTGAGGAGAAGCAGAAGCGTATGGAAGCCAGAGTCACCGATCACGTTCCACGCAAAGTCAAGGCCAGTGACAATCACATCTGCGCGAAGGACTTGCGAGAAGATATCCATGGACTCATCATCGAGTTGCTGCTTGCGGTTGGCGATGCCAGGGTATCCTAACACATCAACCGGAAATACCTCGGCCACATTAACACGGCACAATGTGTGGGCCTCCTTGCGCTTCAAGAGTTCTAAGACTTCGTATTTCATGGCGATGTGCTCACGATTGAGATTGAGCAGCATCTGGACCTTCTCGAGAATCAGCGATGCGCAGTTGCAACGGACAAGCTTCAAAGATACCACAGAATGATTCTTGATCAGTGCATCGTGAAGAATGTTCGCACCGTCAGAAATTCGAGAATTGCCAGACAAGTCAATGGAGGTGATCGCAACGTTGGTTTCCAACAAGGTGGCGATCATCTGAGCACATTCGTTGTCCAAGTTGTTGTCAGAAAGGTTCAACTGTGTGATGTATTGATCTTGTGCCAGTGCAGAGCACAAAATTCGGCAAGCTTCCCTGTCAAATTTCCTGCCATCTTGTTGTGATGCCTTGGAACAATCGATTTCACGAGAAATGTGCCCATCACTGTCGTGCCGCAGGAACTCCTTGAGACCTAAGTGGATTGAGTTCAACGCAGATACCAGTGCCAACCTACTTTGAGACAGTAACATATCTTTTTGGGCCTGCGCTCGAGATTGTGATGAAACAGCTGAAGTTGTTCGCGACACCACAGAGCTTCGGCCAGTGTTGTTACTGCCCGCAGAAGTAGGTTTCGGCTGCGGCGCTAATGAAATGTTTCGAACTGTGTCATTTTGCGTCAGAACAATACGGAGTCGATCGAGTGCAATTGGAGAAATAATCATGCGACTTGATGACACATCAACGGAACGTAAGATTGGGTTCACCTGCAACACACTCGCGAGCATCAAAACTCCCTCATCGCCGATGGAATTATGCGAGAGTGTGAGCGATGTGAGTGATCTGTTGACCATTAGTGAGCGAGCAATGGCGATACAACCGCGGTCTGTGACAAGGCCAGCGGAGAGGTCAAGCTCTGTGATGTGCGTGTTGTACAGAAGAGCTTCGGCAATATGCTCACAACCAATGTCATTGTGCAAGCCAATAAATGATGGTTGCTGCTGCTGAAGGGGGCCACCGTCGCTTGGCGATGTCATTCGCATAAGGGAGGGAACGAGACTGCCAGGCAATTCAACAGACGAGAGTCGTTTGTTGTGTGCACGAGGAGGACGTGAAATCACCTCCAATGTTTCATCATTTGCGCGTACTCGTGGCAAGATGTGTTTGATGAATAATTGTTGATTCAGTGTCAGCTCTTCAAGGAAATAGCGCTTCATGTTCTGAAGGTCGGTAGACTGAGACCTCTGCGGATGTGACGTATCTTCTGTGAACCCATCTTGAACGATGTCATCATCATCGAAGGCGAACGCAGCAGGACGTGAAACTGACACAGCGGTGGCAACTGAAGAAGCGGTCGACGTTGGGCGACGCCTCGTGACGCCATCGTTGCCACCGTCATTTCTTTATTACGGAAGCCTAACGAAAGCCGCGTTCTCAACATAAGCGCGGAGCTCATCTTCATCGGAAATGAAAATTTGTCGGATAGTGTCGTTCGATTGAACGGCTTCCAGCTTTAATGATTGAAGAGCTTCCAAAGTGATTTCAGTGTTTTGGCGCAGGTCAAGATACTGCAGGCAACTGTTCAATTTCAAGAATGCTATCAGCGAATTGATCGTGGCTTGCCCAACATGATTTCTACACATGCGCAGATCGCGAAGGACGTTATTCTGTGCGAGTGCAGTGAAGCAATTCGCAGTTGAAGCGTCACTCAGCTCATTTTCACTGATATCTAAGTACGTAATGAACGACTTCGATTCCAGAGCAGCAGCTGTGAGTGCTTCGCAAACATCCACAGAAGAAATACTGTTCAATTCTCGTCTCGTGCTGATAAGTTCTGTGATGGATGGATCATATTTTCCAGCAATTGCTACCACATCGCGCACTTCTTCTTGAACAGGTTTGTTCTTTGGAACGCTCAACTGGATTCTAAGTAGTTCAGTATCGGAAAGGCCGCAGTTGTTGATGCCAAAAGTTTCGAGGCTCTTATGGCTCCTCCAACCAGAGAGAAGAAAAAGGATGTCCGAAC
>CYKH01000651.1:26091-44843 GCA_001460835.1 Bodo saltans | reverse complement strand
TCGGGGCACGCGTACCGGCACGGGTTGCCAACGGCGGTCACGTTCACCGCGCACACGCTCGTGTAGTTCACCTGCGGCGCAAGCGTCGCGTTGCCCGCAGTCAGCAGGCGGCACATGTCCGCACTGCACGCATCGGTCACGTTCGTCGACGTGTGGTCCGCGTAGTACAGGGAGTACAGCGCGGTGAGGGACTGGCCCCACTTCTTGCACGACGCGTCAGTCGACGTGACAGACGCCAGCGCGGCCTTCAGCGCGCACGTCACGCGGCGCGCAGCTGCCTGCTGAATGGTCGCAACGCTCACGTTGCCGAACGGCGTGCAGGTTGCCGTCAGCGTGCCGTTCACAGCAAAGCAGAACTCAGTCCAGCAGTCAAAGGACGCGGTGCATGACAGTGGCATGTCGTAGAAGAACAGGCTCTCATTAACACCGTAGGTGGGGCACGTGGTAGACTGGCCACCGAACACAGCGACGGCAAGAACCGCAGCAGCGAGCAGGTAGTGACAAGAACCGCAGCAGCGAGCAGGTAGTGATAGGACGCCATCTTTCGAGGGCGAGCGGGCGAAGAGAATACTCTTACTGTATCAGAAACGAAAAGGGGACACACAGTGACGTTAGAATGGAAAGACGAAAAAGTTAGTAGGAATCCTGACACAGGAAAATGTAGTTAGTGCGCCACGTCAGAAGCGATGAGAATCAACTGGACGTCAAGAGCCCTGGCTTTTTACCAGGGCGTCTTTTAGCCTACCTGCAAGATCATCACACTGTTGCTGAGCTAAAAGCATTTTTGTTCGTAACATCGACAACTCGCGCGACTGTTTTGTTTCGTCTAACTCTTGGCGCATCCGTTTGCGATCTGTTATCGAAACCATACGTTGGTTGCTTCCAGTGCCACGTGAACTCGGGTGTGTGCCTTCCAGAAGACGAACCTCGGCTTCGATAGGAAGCGGAAGTGCATTGGGTTTGTACCAGTTGGAGAATCCTAGTGACCACTTCGATGTGAGGCTCTGTGTGGTAGATTGTGTGAGGTTGTGTGACCGACTTTTGTTTGTCAGTGAGTCTGAAGGAGCGTTGTTGTCTATGTGAGCCTGTTGCAATCGCCTTGCGACAATACTATTTATCGCCACAACAGCTTGGGTTCCAGGGACACTGCACGGTGCTTCAGCAATCATCCAGCGCTGACTTCTTAGCTTCCAGGTAAACAGCTTCGAGCCTCTCCCAGCGCACAGATCCACAAGCTAGCTGACGGCATGGAGGTCATCGTTGTACGTTGCTTGCGAAGCGTATCGGCACCTTTCGGTCGCCCATTCTTCTTCAGAAACATCTTGACGAGTGTTGACCTCGTCGATAGAATCACTCCATCGCATACGTTCAACTCCAGCCATCGCTGCCGGTTTGATTTTGTTAGTTGATTCTGGACGCACGTGGTGGTGAGAGAACAGCGCCAACTGCGTTGTCAATGCGCCGTGCAACGGAATTCGTGAACCTTCCAAGAGGTCCACTCGCGCCATGCCGCTTCCTGCTGCAAAGACGACACCAGGGTCGGCTGAACAAATGCAAAATGTAGACAATGGAAAGCCAACATTCACACGATTGACGACGGCGTGTGACGAGGCGCAGTAGACCGCAATGTGCCCATCAAAGGAAGAAGTGATCAACTCCGACTTGCCTGGAACCCATGCCGCATGTGAAATGGGCAGCGTGTGGATGCCTCGAAGCCTCATCGGGTATGTGGGGGGCAGGGATGATGAAGTAGTCCTGTCACTGTCTGATGAAGAATGGGCGGGGCGGTGGTGAAGAGTCGTGTTGGTGAATGTTGGGTGTTGCTGCATACCGCCGCATAACAGCAGCGGCAACGGCTGCAGGACAACACTTGCATCATCCGAGGCTGTGGCAACAAGCCACGACACGCCACACACGGCAACAGAGCGAATCGCTCGAGCATGTGTTGCGTGCGAAGCGACGAGCCGCCACACCTCCACGCCACTACTCTCTGAGCTGTTAGGACCTCCACTATGTTTTGCTTTGGGTGCCGTGTCCCCTCCTCTTGTCGCAAAGAGCTCAAAGGCCATGAGAGTACCACGCTCCGTCCCAACCAGTGCGACAGCATCGTCTAACGCACTGGTGGTGCATGTGATCGCGTCGGAGGACGCAAGGAACGACAATGACATTGGCTTCGGCTTTCTGTTTTGTTTAATTATCCTTTTCTTACTGTCCCCCGAGCAATGAGAAAAAAACGCCAAGGCAGAAATCTTTGCGCAACCAATGCGACACATAGTACAATACAACGTTTCCTTCAGACCATTGGCGTGAGCAACATAAGGGAGCCTCACTCTCGTCCAACTACAAACGGAGCGCAAACAGAAACTCCTCACAGCACTGAAGCAAGATCTCACAAGCACTCGTTTCATCGCGACGCTCACTGTCGGTTAAGTCGCTGAGCCTCCTGCTGCTGCTGCTGCTGCTGAAGGTTGAAGAGCATGTTGCCACCGTTTGGGACGAAGTGAACATTGGCCGAGGTTGCAAGGTCGTTGGCGATCTCCACCGCGGCGTCGATGCGGCGCAGCTCCACAAGTCCCTTTCCAGATTCCGCAATTGCCTTCGAAATCAGCTTGGCAGACTCCGCCTCGCCCTCCGCCCTCACAATCGCCGCAAGCTTCTTCTGTTCATTCTCCATGACAACAAACCTCATCTTCTCCGCCTCTTGCTGCGCCACTTGCTTCTGCTCCACAGCAGCCATAAATTCTTTGCCAAATTGGATATCCACCAAGCTCAAGTCCTCCAACGTCAGCCCAAACGACGAGACCTTCTCCGTCATCAGCTGAAAGATGCGGGCAGAAACTGAGTCGCGCTTGTGCACGAGCTCCTCGGCCTTGTACTCTGCCACAACGGCCTTGAGGATCTCGTTGGAAATGGAGGGTAAGATACGCTCATCGTAGTCGAGACCAAAGGTGCGGTACAGCTGCGGCAGGCGGCTGGCCTCGGGGCGGAACAGCACGCGCAGGCGGATGTTGACCATTTGAAGATCTTTTGTTCCTGTCATCGTTTGCAGCACACGAGGGCGAATTCGCATGTCAAACAGTTTGATATCATCGATGCCCAGCATGCGAAAGTGGAGCCCCTCCCCATATACGGCGTCCTTCAATCCAGTAAATTTGTTGTACAGGACGGCGGCCTCTCCAGGATGCACGACGAAGCAGCAGCTGTACACACCAGTGCCAATTACCTCTGGATTGCACGAAACATCTCTTTGGGATTGAACTCTATCAACACACAAATCATGGGATCAAGAAGAGAATGGAGACACGAAACAAAAGTCATTTACCGTTATTCTGAGCAGTACAATTTTGGTTTTATCGATCGTCGGAAACAAAAAAATCTGCACGGACTATATTTTACACTTTGACGAGCGACACTTTTCATGTTGTCATCAGTGTCACTCGCGACAGAGGAGAGCCTCCACGTTTTGCGATTGTGACTGTGGCCGCCAGCGAATTGAGAAGAAAAAATGCAAATTGCCAACAGCTACTACAGAGCAACATGGACAATAAAGTTTTTTTTTATTTCAACGCCAAAGGATGCCACTCCACACGGGCGTCATCAATTTTTTTTTTCAGCAAGCAGTGGGCGTACGTGCTCCTCTTTCAGCTCAATCAAGGTCTTCTTGTCATCGTGGAAGGCTTCCCAAACAACTGCATTTGTGCTGGAAACAACCAATGTGTTTTCAAACGAAGCGAGTCCGTATGTTGTATGCAGAGAGTGGGCTTTGTCGAGGTCAACATGATACGTGATGCGAACAGTGCAGCAGCCAGGAGCGCCGTCTGTGCTGCGTCGGACCACAACTTGAACCTCTTTGGACCGGCGTCGCAAGTCAACTGGTACAACATTGTACCCGAGAGGAAAGCATATGTGCAGCCCCTCTCTCCAAACAGTTGGGGGGGATGCAGCCCCTGCCTGTGTTGCTCCCCCTGTTGGTGTCACCAATGCAGCTGTATCTGGCCGCACGTAGAAGACGCTGTGGAATGCTACGATAGCGCCAAAGCCAGTGCACAGCGCCGAGGCAGAAAACAGCCGACCCATGCACGTACTACTCACTACGTTACCTAATTGTTGCGAAGTATGCGTGTTTGTTCCTGTGACCCTATTGTGAGTATAGGTGAGCAAGGATCTTCAAAGAGCTAAGTTGCGTGCAATACACGTCCATCTTAGGATTGACAAAAAGAAGCCCCCGCCTAATCAGCTGGTTTACGTTCTTCTCTCCAAAGTCGGTGTGGTTGATTATTGTTTGATGTAACGTCACTGTTGTTTGTGTGTGGGGGGTTTTTTTTCGTTTCGGATTATTTTTGTTTTCGTGTTTGTTTTGTTTTTTGTTCACTAGTGCTCTCACAGCTTCAGGCGTTCTTTCACAATCTCCACAACCTTCTGCGACTGGGCAGCAGACACAGACCCCATCCAGGCAGAAATAGCGGTTGAAGACAAGAGTGCAGTCTCCTGAAGCGACACAACCAGCGCTGCGGCAACGTCGCATTGATCCGTGTCTCTCAGGTTGACCACGAAATGAACAACGTTGTCAGGGAGCACCTCTCCCCCGTGGCCTGGGCGAGGCAACAGTCTCCACACCTCGAGCAACAGTTCTAGCGTCTCTTCAGACTTGTCTTCTACGGCCTCGTACACAAGGTACACCAGTTTGGCGGCGTGGCAGTAGAGCTCGACGATGGTTTCCTTCTCGGTGACCAAGTGCAGGATCGACACGAAACGCTCAAAGAACTTTGGCACGTCCTCCTTCGTACCCTCCTCAACAGCCTTCACGAGGGTGTCCACAAGACCTTGACTGATGGCAGAATCATCAGGCTCGAAGGCAAGTCCAACGCGCAGGAAGCTGCACGCCTCACGCTGAGCATCCTTCTTGGTGGTGATGCATGCCTCGCGGGTGACTTCGGCAACAATGGCGCGGCACATATCTTCATCATCGTCCCAATCCGTGGTCTTGAAGCGTGACCTCCATCCTGGCATCGCTTCGTTGCTGCGTTCATTGACCCACTCCGCTAGGACAGCCTTGACGCGCTTCTCAAAAGGCAAGTCATCTGTGTTACCGCGGCGTTGTGTAATATCGCCAGGGGTGTAGGCCATCGGTGTGTCACGTTGGGGAGCTGATACGTGTCTCCAGGTGGCAATGGATGGTGGGGCAGGGCCGGGCTGGGGGCTGTCAGGGAACTGACTGGTACTCGGAAAACGCTGCATGCCCCCGTTGCTTCCACCACGGCGGGCTGTGGGCGTCGACACAGTAGGTGAGCGGGGACCAAGAGGCTTGAGTGTTGCCGCACTTGTGGTTGCAACTTGTTGTTGCTGTTGCTGGTGGTGCTGCTTCTCCTGCTCCTGAAGGGTTGTGGGTGCCTGGTTGTCTGCACGTGTCACTCGCGGCTCCCAGTCGGACTTCCGTAAGTCGATCAAGTTCATCAGCTTGAACTTAATGCGCATGGGATACGGGTTCGCGTCGTGCGATGCTCCAAGGAGGCCCTGCAGCTGAGCAAAGTGCTGGTCGAGGGCTTTGCGGTGTGGATCGCGATCCAGCGTTTTCCCTACCGTCTCCAGAAGTGCACCAAGCACTTCAATGTCAATCTCTTCTGGCCGATCAGAGCGAAGGACCGTCTGAATGATAGCCAGCATAATACTTGGGCTCAACACGCGGTGAACGTACAATTGCCCAACAAACGTGATGTTCGCCTTCTTGCGCTTAATGAGGGACGCTCGTGCCTCATCAAGCTCCTCGCCAGACAAGCTGTCAAAGATGTGGGGGTCAGTGAGCTGGAACTCCTTCTGTGCACTACGCACAATCTGCTCACGGAACTTCGACGTTGTTTTCCTTACGCTGCCGTCAGACATCGGTGTGCCTGCTTGCTGCGTCATGGGCGACGGCGCGGTCGATGATGGTTGTTGCTGCTGCAACTTCACTTCATAAAGAGACATATCGAAACACAGACGAGCATACATCTCGCAGTATCCTGGCTCTTGAAGCGCTTTCTTAAAAATAATGTCAATCACCAGCTGCATTGCGCGCTCCGACTCGATGAGTGACGGAATGCTGAGATCCTTGAGGACTTCTTGGTACTTCTCAGGAGCGATCTTGTTCAAAGAGCACCTGACCATACGGACGATGCCCTCGTCTTGATTCTTGGCGGCAGACACACTCCAGGCACCCTCCCCTCGTGTCAGGGTGGTGCCTCGCGCAGCGCGCTTTCTGAGGACCTCGTCAAGGCTGAAATTCGGGTACGGCGGCTCTTTGTACATGTCCCGCATGGACATAATCTCAGCAACGGAGAACGTACGCATTATTACCTCAGTTTGATGTTCAGATTGGTTGGTCTTGTTTGCGTTTTCTTGTGTGTCTTATTTCACTTTTCCTTCGTCCTTGCGTAGTTCTTACTCGTCGTGTTGGGTTTTTTTCTTCCGTTGCCGAAGAATTACAGCAAACAAAAACGGAATTTTGTATCGTGGTGCAGTGCGACAACAACTGATCAGTTCGTACCAAGCGATATTGCACAACTAAGAAAATTCAGCTAAGAAGTCATCCAGATTGTCAAGAACCTCGGCTGTTGTCGTGGGGCCAAGTGGCGCAGGCTTTGACGATGCCGCGGGCTCCATGGCATTCCCATTACCTGCGGGCGGCGTCACACCGCACCCACCTCTTTCCTGGAGCGTCCGAAACCGTCCTGGCACAAAATGAGGCTCAAGGCGGCCGCGCTCCATCTCAACGACAACAATTTTTCCATTGATGCGGGGCTTTGGCAACGTCGGATCGCTGCAGTCGCGAACAGCCCTTTGCATCTCCCTTGCGTAGCTGTATTGTATGAACCCGTACTTTCGGGACGTCCCACTACGTTGGCGCACCACACGCGTCGCCACAACACGTCCAAAGCGCTCCCCGAACCTTCGGAGGTCCTCCTCCGTCGCATCGGCTGGCAAGCACAGAACAGCGACGGTGCAACTGGGTACACTTGTCCTTCTTGAATCTGTCAAAACATTTCGTTGGTCCCACTCCTCCTGGAGGCGACGCAGCAGAGCAGTTTGTCTGGCCATGGACGGCGAGGAAGAAGCCACCACAGCAGTTGGCTCGTCTGCACCATTAGACGCCGATGTGACTGGTGAACCTACTTCTTCCGATGACGATGGGGGCTGAGCAAATGGTTGACGCCGTATTCTGGCCACGAGGCTTGCAGACCCTCCACTGGGCTTCACCCAAGGCTCCCTCATTGTTGCGGTGTGATCCACATGAGGGGGCGGGGGCCGGCTTGGGAACATCAACGCTCTCCAAATGAGGTGCTCCTCTCGCTGCCGCTTCTTCCGTTCAATGAGTGCGCTCCGCTTTGCATCGTCGTGCTGCATCGTCTCGAGTGCCGCGCTTCTTCTGTGACACTTTTTGATCCAGTGTGTGTATTTTCTTTAAGTCTATCCACCTTGTTCCGCGGTTGAGAAAAGGGAAATGTAATGGGGATGGTGTCTTGTGTCGGCAAAAAAAAAAGTTGCGATGTCGACTGTTATGATTGGTAGTTGTAGTTGTTCATCAGTTGTTTGTAGGTTCACATTGAAAAAAAAAAGGGCGACAAAAAAAAAGTTGCGATGTCGACCCGTTATGATTTGATAGTTGTAGTTGTTCATCAGTTGTTTGTAGGTTCACATTGTTCTTTAGAAAAATCACAGAGGGCTGCGAAAAAATCGCTATGCAAGCCCTTCTAGAGAAGGGAGATCTAGGAATACAATCTCATGATGAGTTGTGTGTAACGTGAGCACAGCATGTGGTGCGTGGAGGAGAGGAATCAATATTTCCAAAAATTAACAACGTGAAATATTCTTTGAAATGTTGTAGCTGACTTATCGTCATCAGTACTCAAACTCGAGGTAGCTGTACAGTCGATCAAAGGGGTTTTCCACAAGCCCCGTACTCTCGAAGTGCCTCCAGACGGCAGATGATCGGAAGATGTCCAACTGAGTCAACATTCGAACATCACCTGGCGACATCTTGACGGCTAGATTCTTTGTCCGTTGCTTTGCCTCTAGCACCCGACGCTTGCAGCTCATGAACACATCAGGCGGAATATGCCATTCACTGCACATTTGAACTTCATTCATATCAAGCTGTGATGTGGCATTGTACGTCTGTAGCGTTAAGGGCTTCGCAAAGATGGGATTCTTCTTCGTGAGGTAGCAGATAGCAATCACCCAAGACTCCAACTCCGCATCTGTATCGCACACCAAGTCTAGTGTGCGAGTCTGTTGCTTGCTGACATACTCAAGGCTGAAACTGTTGTAGTATCCCTCCATGCCCGGGATCCGGGCGAACACAGGCGTGGAGCGACCGAGCAACACAGCCGTCACACTAGCTAATGTAATACTGCTGCCTTTGCCCAGCCGTCTCCCGTCGTCCTCTTCATCCCAACACAATCGTGATCCCTCTTCGTCGTTGGTGATGATGTAGAAGGTGCGATAATGTGGCGCACCGCTGCGGCCGTACTTCAAAATGGTGCAGCCATATTGCACGTATGCTAAAATTTCTTTGATCAGAGTGGGCTGGTCGTACAACGTACCACGGCGCTTGGTGGTTGCACGCTTGACTTCAGTTGCCTCATCGCCGTTAGATGGGGTCAAGTCTCCTTCAGGGTCGGAGCGGCGAGTGGAGTTCAAGTCGGAGGTGGAGCCGGCCTTGCTTCCCGCAACGGATCGAGCGGCGGGGCGGGTCGATGGCGCCCGTCTTGCGCGTGAAATGGCGGTGGCAACCGCGTTGCGAGCAATACGCACCACTGCAGACCGAATCCAATGGGTGACGTCGGCAGTTTCACTTTCATGCTTCGTATTGGACGTCTGGAGCATCAATGCAATGTTGTCGCTGCGTGCACGTGCGTAAGCTGAGCGCAAGCTCCACACAGACAAACAGCCGTCAGCAAACTTCGAGGAGCTTGCCCATTGCGTTTGCTGAAGCGCGTGCGTGCGCTGCGCATCGGTCCACGACTCATCGTGTTCTCGGTTCGCTTCAAACACCTTTCGTTCCATCTCTACGATCTGTTCGTCGAGGACTACAATAAGGGACGACATTTCTGCTAACGTGGGAGGCAGCGATGTTTTCTTGGGTTCGAGACGAATGTGATCAGACTCTAGCTGGGCGAGCGCTTCTTGTGCCTCCACCACTTGTTGTTGGATCTCTGCCATCACCTCACGAACCTCTGTCTCATCGTTCCTACGTGACGTGGCAGCCTCCGTCAGCATTGTCTCCACGCGTTGTCGCACCTGCTTGTATCCACCAACAAGCGTCCCGCTCTCCGCAGCATGAAGGTCATCTAACATCTTTTGCAGTTCTTCTTTTCTGCCCTCCTGTGCTGCTCTGGAAGCTGCCAAGGAACTCTCACCATACAGTGCTTTGAGCTCTCGCTCACGAGCATTCAGCGATTGTGCTGGTGATCTCTTAAGCACCGCCAAAGGTAAATGAATTGTCTCTGGCTTGGCACGCAAGCGGACACCGCCTACAATATAATCATGCGTCGCCCCGGCAACACGCAAGTCTGCTGCGAGCTCCTCAAGTGTTTTCATCGTGTTCAGGAACTCGACCTCCAGTCTTGCGACGTCAGCTCCTTGTGGGTTGTCCACCTTCATCCCCTTCACCTTGTCGGCGAAAAATAGCGTCGACAACGTTTCGTCGAAGGTCAACACCGTTGGACTCACATTCGCAATCAACACGATTTTACTATTTGGTGCGGCAAAGGATTCTCGCATCATCACCGTCAACTTTGAGTCTCGGTACGGAATGTACTTGGCACCCTCATACAAGCTGTGGACCACGTTGCCCAGGGCTGTAAGCGACGCATTGATTTTCTTGAGCTCCTCAAGGCCGTCCCCTCGCACCTTGGAGTTCTTCAGCTTCTCACTACCTGCGAGATCGGTAAGGACAAGTTTGGAGAACATGATGGAGGGCTTACCTGGGACTACCAGTTGGGGGTTGGACACACGGAAGGAAGATCCTGGAGCATCCGCGGCTGATGCGGTGAGGGGGGTGAGCGACGATGCTGGGCTTTGCGCGGAGTTGGAGGCGACTGGCGACACGACGCTGTTGGCGGCTGCTGCTCCTGCGAAGCTTGCTTGTCTCGCTGACAACACCGATGACGAATCTATCACAGGCGTTGCCACAGCACCAGAGCTGCTTGTGTTCGCTGCTAGTTGTTGCTTCTCACGCAACTCGCACAACTCCTTGGCAGCCATCGGGTATGGGTTGGCAGCGGTCCTCACTTGTTGAAACACTTCTATAGAAAACACAGCATGGGACCGAGACGACGTGTCGTTGGCTGCGGTGGCTCTGCTCACACGGCGAGCGTTGGCTAGTTTGTAGGCTTGCACCGCATCATTGAGATCCTGAATCGGTTTGTACGTGAGGTTAGGCATGGAGAGCATATCACGGATGATCGAAACGTTCACCGTCGGTGGCGTCGGCTCGGGAGAAAGTAAGTCTCGCACCTCGTCAAGGTAGATTTCAATCACGCTTAGGCCAACAACAAGATGAATATCCTTGGCTCGCTGTTCGGCAAATGTGAGAATATCTTTCAGGGCTCGCAGGAACAAGCCGGTGTCACCGGTGATAATATCGTTGGTGAGGGGGTTCTTCTTCACAGAACCAAGCACTGTGTACGTCTTGCCTGATCCAGTCTGGCCGTAGGTCATCACGGTTGCATTGCACCCCATCAGGACCGCATCCACCGCATCCAGGGTCGTCTCTTCGTAAACGTCCAGCTGCGTGCTATCTTTATCGAACACAAGATCGTAACTAAAGTTGTGCGTCTTTCCGTCGCGCCCGACTTTTCCGTCAGATAAGCGAATCGTACTATCTGATGTTTTCGCGGCAGCCTCCATCTGGTACCTTTCATTCGACTGCAGGGCGTTGATAGCGTTTTCTAGTTTCGGCCGAGCACGGATGGCCACGAGCACTCGTTTGTCATCCATGATAATAATAGATGATGTGTTAGCACAAGTTATAAAGACTGTGTGATGATGTTGATAAAAAGGTGTGTTGTGGTGGCGCGTTCGAGTGATTCTGTCCTTCACAGGGTATGAGAGAGTTGGAGTGTTTTTGTTTTCACGTCTTCCTATTTTGCAAGGCTCCTCCTTACTCCCCTTCTATTTTTATTTTTCTCTCTCTCTCCTTCTCGCTCTCTTAATGTTAGGTGGAGGAAAGAAACATCAGATTTAACAAACAAGCGTTTATCGTTAGTGAAGAACAACAATAGTGAATTTTTCGTCACAGGTGAATCGAGAGTCCTTCCGTCTTCAGTCGCTCGATCGCTGGCGCCAACACGTTCCTTAGTTGGGCAGCGATCTTTTCATTTGCACCCTGAACTGGTGCAAAATTGGATTCCACCTTGAACATTTTGATAGGGTCGCCAAATAATTGCAGCAGGATTGTTTTCTTTGTGATTTTGACACGATGGTTAGCTAAGTCACCAAGAAGAAACTGGGGTGGCGACGTGGAAGCAGTCACGGTAGCTGCAGAGACCGCAGGTTGCCAGCCCACTGCGTCGGAGGCGAAGCTGCCTTCGAGGGTACCGATGCCATACCGCGACGGTGATGCGTACTCAGACACAGGGGCATCTGGATGTCGCATCCCTCGACGACCCCCAGCACCAAACAACAACCCAACACCACTTTGCCGCACAGGCCGTCGCACAAACGACGTATCACTTGCAGTTACCGATGTGTTGAGCCTCGATTCGAATGAAGGCATTCCTAACGTGGAAGACGTTGGAGATACAGCACGCGATGACCCTGCCCTTGATACAGAGCCCCCTTCCAGCCCAAGGACGCCGTGACCACGAATTGTGGTTGCGTTCAACACGTGCGAGGGAAGTAGTCGTCCAACCGACACACGAGAAGAAGAAGGTGCTGGTGGTGCTGTGCCTGCAACGGGAGACAAGTGCGTTGACGGCGTCGCCGGGGCTGTCGTGATGCACACCTCTACGAGGACATTGCCTTCAATGACAAGGTCCACCAACGACATCACAAATGGGCAGAAGAACGGTACGGCGTGGTTCGCGTCCTCGCCCTTTTCATTGACGTAGGTTGTCGTGTCGAGGTTTAACTGGAGGCCTCTTAGTGCAATGCTTGCATCTCCAGCATACTTAAAACTGACAACAACTGCTGAATGAGCAGGGCTAAGTTCACGCACGCTGCTCAATGCGATGACGGGAGGCACGGATCCAAAATGTAACTCGTCGATAATGACACTTCCCCGAATCAGGTCAGATGGCGTTTTGGAAAGAGCGTTCCGGATGGTGGTCTCGAGAGCTGTGGTAATCGACCGCACCACCTCCTGGTCCCACACCTTAGGCCAATCAAACTGCAGCATTGAGTGAGAAGGGCGCAAGACTCCCTACCTTCTTCCGGTGGTGCGGTGGTGCGCAGAGAGGTGCGTGTGTGTGAGTGTGTGTGTGTTTGTATTTTTTTTCTTGCGTTCAACGTTCAGTGGATCATTGAAGCGCAAGCTTCTCTGCTTCTAATTGGTATTGGTAGAAAAAAGAAACATAGAAAAAGGAAACACTTTGCGTTTTGAGCGATACGTCGTTGTAAGCCTGCATATTCCTCAACCATCAAAGAAATGAACTGTGTGAGGTAAAGTAGAAACCCAGAAGTTTTCAAAAAGCTTCGTATATCTGGAGTTATTCATCAGATAATTACAAGCCTGGCCAAGGCCCAAAAGGTTGCACACGATCAAGCACTATTGATGTATCGTCAGACTTGGCAGGTTGAGCTGATGTCTGGCCGTGCTTCTTGAGACTGATGTCGAGCACATCGAGCCTGAAATCTGTGTTCAACCGTCGCAGCTGATGGGGAGGGATGTCCACTACATCCAGCATCTGGTCAGCGGTTACTACCGGCCGTAACCGCCGCGTTTGTTTTTCTTCCTCCTCCTCTCGTTCATCCAGCGCGCCCTCTTCCGCCGCACTGCCCTCCTCCTCTTGAGACTTGATGTAATCTACCAACGCGTTCGTAAACATTTGACTCCGCTTGGTGGAGCCATGCGCCTCGTCGCACGCTAGCAATGCCTCTGCGGTGTCCAGGGTAGGAATCACCTTGAGGAATCCAAAGATCTCCACCACTTCGTCTGCCAACGACGCAGATCCATTCGGAGATGGGGCCAACGCATTCGCTTTCAGAACCGCGTTTAGCATAATCGCAGTGATGTCGCACCCTTTGCCGATGGCCTCTTTTAGGTAGCTGAAGGCAGTTGCGGACGCACCAAGGTTTGCGCACAGCGTCATCATTTCCTCTAACGACTCTTGACGATAGTCGACGACGCTACCAACACGATGAAACCGTCGCCACGCATCCTCCGCGCACTGCAGCATATCGACCGTGGGAGACGGTGAGCGACGGAACGATTGAAGGAGTAGCAGTAGCATCTCAGCCGTGGAGTTGAGGTCCTGTGGAACAACGTGCTGCTGGTAGATCACCATCGCTGCATCGCCGTCCCCCTGCATCGCGCAGTACATCAACGCATACGTGACGTGGCGGTAGTCGATGGACAGACCGGCTCCTTGTGCTTGTGTGGTGAGGTCGAGAATGAAATCCCCCATATCAGGAGAGTGGCGCAGTGCGTACATGACCCATTGGTAGCAGCTCTCGTTGAGAGGGATGCTGAGTTGATGTGCCACGCGCATCGCCTCCAGTGCGCCCTGGGGGAAATTGAGAAGCGCACAGCATCGCATCCTAGCGGCAATGGAGGCCACATCACGCGTCAGACCGAACAGTTCGAATAAACCCCAGACGTCGTTGCATTGAGCCACAAGGGACGCTTCTCTTTGCGACAGAGATCCACCGTGGGGGACTGTTGTGGCGGCCGGCACCATCGCCAGCAGGTGCATGGCGTGCTGGAGGCTTGAGGGTTGCGGAAGGATACCTCGCTCCAGGAACTCGGCGAAAACAGTGAGGCCTTCCATGGGTTTTTCACACGCAACACACAGTTCAAGAACTGCATCAAAAAAACGGGAGCCCAGCACAAAGCTGGTGGTCGATAACCCACTCGACAGTCCCACCCGCTCATCGCCAACACCGCCACCCTCAGCACCAGCGGAAGTGTTGAGGAACTCTTCTTCAAGCTCCAATGCACGAGCACGACACTGATCCCATCCCTCTTTCCACTTCTTTGCCACCGCACAGCAGCGGATCATCGCAGTATGCGACTCCACGCCGACCTCCACCGGGGGGATATTCGTTGAGAGCATCCGTTCGAACATCTCTTCTGCGATGTTGTGGAACTCTGGGCCACGCATCTCGTCGGTCACCTTCACCAGTGTGGTGTGCGCATAACGCAGGAGGGCGGCACAGTCCTTGTCCATAAGTGGGACTTTCTGAAACACAAAGTCAGTGAGAAGTCTGCCAGGGGCAGGCAGCATGCGAGCATGCCGGACGAGCTTATCAATATCGAGCAGATGCATTTCGCGTTTGTAGTAACCGTACCGAGAGTAGCGAATATTCTTCGACAACATGGTGGCGTTGTAGATGTACTTTAGATGAGAATTGTCTGGATCTACCCACACACGATGGCTCTTCTCGAACCCAGGTTCACCTCCGAAAAGACCCATCGCCGCATTGGTATTGGTTGGTCGATGAAGCTCTCGATACTCTGGGGATGAGCGATGCTTCCTGAGTGCGGCTAGCTCGTGTTTAGTATCGTCAATCCAACCTTCGAAGTTCAGCTCGGTGCTGTTACGCGCCAACGCATCTGCTGCCAACGCGGAGAAAACAGTGGGCACTGCAGCTGTCTCTGTCGAGGGATCTCCGACTGACGCAACCCTCGCGCGAACCTTTTTCCTCATCGCCTTGGACGCAATGCCTCGCGAGCCACCAACATCCCACGACGCGCTGAGGGGTCCGCATGCAAAGATGGCACGCCTCATGCGTTTAAGTGATACCTACTCACAAAACACAGCAAAGCAACAAAGTTGGGTAATGACGCAATGCAGCAACATTAAGGGACAGATAAAGAGAAAACTTGGCTACGATGACTTGTATTCGGCTGGATGTGCCCACAGCACAGCAACCCACTTCACGTTGCTGGCATTGGTGCCTCGAGGAGGCTGACCAGCATGCAAAGATGCGGGATCGGGGTTGAGACCCACACCGCCTTGCACATTGAAAAAGATGACACCGTCTCCTTTCGCTGGTCGCAGCTGCACTCTAGCAGCCGGGAACGCGGTCTCCCCGCCACACGCAACGTCACTAAGCCAAACCAGAACTGTCGCTACGCGTTGGCCACCACGGTGCACCCCCTCCAGCTCAAAATAGTCGAGGTGCGGGACGTAGTATTGACCAGCATGGTACTGCAAAATTTGAGTAGGCTCCAAGAATGACTCCGGGACGCCTAGCACATACGACGCAGCGACACGAAGCGCAGTGTTAGCTGGCGAAAACCTATCCGCGTGGGAGGTCAGAAATGTTCCTGAGGAGGTACGCACCTGATGCACAAGTTGAGAGCCTTCCGTTTTACCATCGCTGCTGCGGTCAAACATCACCGTGCTTCGCGATAGCGTTTTATTTGCCATCGCAATGAGCTGGCTACAGAAGGATGGGTTCAAGATACTGTGCAGGTACAAAAGTCGAGGGCCGCCACTTCGAAGTACCTGCCAAACAATCACATGGTTCAATGATTGCGCAAGCTCAGCAGCAGCTGCACGCCCTGTGACATCAGTATCCTCCTGCGCAGGGAAAGTGGCTGCGGTTCTAGTGTCGTAGCACACATCGCATGAGGCGTTGGTAGCTCTCATGATGTCTGGGCGAACGAAGTTCATGGAGAAGTATTCGAAATCGCTGCGCTTTAATTTCCGCTGATAAATGCTCAACGACAAACGCACTGTGCCGCTCGAGCGTTGCAGCACTGTGCCAATGGTGGGGAACGTCTGCATTGCATCGTCGCTGCTTCCTGCTGAGGGGATGTGGAGGGCGAAAGACTCAATATCAGGATCGCTATTTGGGGCGCCCCAGTGCTGGGGATACTGGTCGAAGAGGCTGCGCAACGCGGATTTGCTGACGCCGGCTGCGGGTTCCATAATACGCCATGAAGCAGCGACACCTGTGGGTGGCGGGCATGCACTTTCGCTTTCACGATGAATTTCGTGAAAACTGTCAGCTGCACTGTGACGCCCATGCCGACTCAGCAGCAGCAGCTGCCCACCGCATAGCATCATCAACACTACGGCAGACAAACTCATCCATAGATATCGACGCCGCTTTCCTGGGGAACGCTTGAGTATCTTTAGTTCACCAAACGCATTCATGACTGGGTGAATATGGGCATGGTCCAAAGCTCGTACAACTGAACCTTCCACACCTCGATAAAAAAATAGAGAGGTAATCCAGAAAGTGTGGATCACACGAACTGGTCTTCCAGCAAAGAAAATTAGCGAGCACAATGTTTCAGATTGCTGCAGATTTCAGAATGTTGCAGAAGTACCGCTAGATGAAAGTGGGGGAAAGCATAAACAAAAGGTGGGAACGCAACAGAAGCGACAAGGCGGGTTACTCACCCACGATATTAAATTCCACTGGTGGAGGCGCAGCGGTCACGGACGAACCCTGCTGCAATGGCATCCTCATCGCTCCCAGCAGGCGTAGCTGCAGCTGCAGATGCAAAGAATCCCTCGGTCTCTCCGGTGCCCCCAACTTGTAGGCGAAGCCTGTGGTTCTCCATCAACAACGCCACTCGCTCCTCCATGTGGTGCGCGCATTGTTCTTCAAGCTCATTCATTCGTTTTGTTTGCATCGCGGCAACCATTTCCTTGTCTTCGAGTGCGTTCATTTCGTTGCGCATCTCAGCCAATTGTTGTACAGTGCTGAGGTGGGCTCGTCTGAGGTGCTCAATTTCTGTGTACAGGGCCTCCTGATTGCGTGTGAGATGCGATACAACGGCATGGTGAGCGATTGCCTCGTCACGCAACTGTTGTCCCAGCTTCTTCGAGGCATCTTCATCGACAGATTGCACCAGTGGCACAACGTTGTCGCTCGCCGGCATTGGCGGTGGAGATTGGAGCAGCTTTTTCACCTGATCAATGAAGTTACCACCCAAATCCGCAACTTGATGTCGTAATGCGGCGACAAGAACATCCTTTTCTTCGAGCTGCTCTTGCAATCGGCGGCAGAGCTGGACGTGCTCTGCTGCCTCTGACTGCATCGATTCAAAGCGTTTGGTGGTTTCAGCAATATTGCGATGAAGCTCACATGTTGCAAAGTCATCCTCATCAACATCGCCATCATGTCGTTCAATCGTCTCAACGGGAAGGACATCGAAGAGCCCTTGGGCACTTGGGCCACAAAACACAGTCGACACGCCAATGGATCTCCGGTTCTGCTCAGCCTCGAGCCGTAGCTCCTCTGCGTGCTGACGAAGAATACCGCTCATTCGTCGCGACATACGAACAGATGCGCGGCGGTTCTCCAGCTTTTGTCGAAGCCGTGTGATCTCGTCCGACATCTCACGCAGCATCGCTTGATTCTTATCCTCGTTGACGCTGACTTCATTCACAACACGCCGCGCGACGCTGCCGAATTCTAATGTGGAGACGGTATCGGCGATGTCCGCAGTGGACGGGCTCACGTTGATAATCATAGTCGTGCGGCTGTTGCCGCCGAAGCAGGGAGAAAGAATGGACGTGAGGACTGACTCACGAACAGGAGCAACCGTGACGCCTGCGTGTTGGGCACCGCTTGCAGCAGCGGAGGCGCTGCGCATTGCGTTGTCGTGCAAGACCTGAATCACCCGTCGCAACGTGGAGAGAGAAAGGTTGATGTTGACCATTTCTCGAAACTGCAAGCCCTCTGCACCACTTTGCTTCTGCCGTTCGCTGCCCGCTAGGTCCACCAGGGAGACGCAAGATACCGTCGATGACAAAACTGGCTGTGCACTCGATATGTCGCCTTCGTGGTTCAGCTGCGTCGAGCAGACGTCTCGATGGCAAATGAACTGAAAGATTGCATGAGACCGACTGCTGCGCTCATTCTTTAGCGTTGCCGCAACTGTACGTCTGCGATCGCCTTCCTGAAGGAGTTGCAGCGCCGCGTCCGCAGACGTGATCAGCTCCTCACGGCCTGGTCTAAGCAGCCCTGTTTTGATGCTTTTGATGGTAATCTCTGGCGTTTTTTGTTGAAGGAGATCGAACACCTTCTCGTTGTACACTTCGAAGTATCTTGCGGAAATGCGGTAGGACACCGTGCGACTCTCAGTGGACGCCGCTGACTCCCGCTGGGTGGTGGAGAACAGCGTCCGCAGTAGACGGGGGAGCACTCCATCGTCGTCGTCGCTCTTGCTGCCCGGTAGAGCAGACGGAGATTGCGCGTCGACGCTGCCACCGCGGGTACCGCCGCCCATCACTGTGTGCGTCTTCCCGCTTCCAGTTTGGCCGTACGCCAAGAGGCAGCCGTTGATTCCCTTCACCGCGCACTCCACTAGTGGTGGCCCAATGTGCGCGTAGATGTCATCTTGAGACCCACGTTGCTCCATACCCTCAACACTGCAAAAGCACATGTCGTAGCGAAACGGACGAGGGTTGGAGCCGACTGTGGTGGCTGCCGAGGAGGCCGAGCCTGTGCTGGTGCCACTTGCCGCTCTTGGAACGACAATAATTTCATTGCCCTCAACTGTCAGCGCTTGCTTTGGGTTTGGGTCTTTTTGCCGCTCTCTAGATGTCAAAGGCCTTACACGAGCGAGAACACGCACCGAAGCACGCTCC
>CYKH01000651.1:1013-25791 GCA_001460835.1 Bodo saltans | reverse complement strand
ACTGAATGCTTGGAAGGCAAGGTCAACGGGATGATCAGCTCGTAGAGATTTGCAAATGGGGTCAAACATCGAAAGGCTTCCCTTCACGTTTTAACGTGCACAAGTATCTGACAAGTAGTGTGGTGAGGGGAATTGCTTCTTGATGAGTTTTCGTTTTGTCCTACAGTCTCGTTTTGCTTTTCTTTTTGGTTTTGAGTGTTTTCTTCGAGGTCGCGTGGTTTTTGTTTTGGGGCCTCTTTGTGTTCTTGTACATTCAAATTGTCTATAAACTTTGACACTCTTCTCACCGCTTTTCGCCGCGTTTCCACATAGATGCCCTCCTGTTCTTAGACTAGGGCGGGGGTGGCAATCGACACCGGTCTGCCCACTGCATGGAGTTGGCGTTCTAACTGCTCAATGCGGCCACGAAGTCGGACCATCTCAGCGCGCTGGATGTCCAACTCTCGCTTGGACTCCTGCTCAGCAGATGCAGCAAGTGCGGTCACATCAAGGTTCTTGCGCGACGCGTTGAGGGTCTTAACCTCTCGTCTCAGCTCGTTGATTTCTTTAATGAGCACCACGTTCTCCCCAATGATGCGAGTACGGTCAGATCGGTTTGTCTCTGAGTCCTTCACCAGCTTCCTTTTCAATCCACTTACGGTGCGCTCCAAGTAGTCACGCTCCCTGTTGTACTCTCGTTGAGCATCCTCTGGCGTGCGTGAGCCAAGGGTCTTTGTAGCGCCTGGGGGAGCAACCGTCGTGGTGGTAGAAGTGTGCTTTGTGTAAAGGACCTTCACCATGTCCTTCAGCCTTCGAGGGTTCTTTTCGTCGTGCAGGTCCGACAGCTCCGTCCATAGCCGCGATTGGAACTCATCAGCAGTTTGAAGTTTTCCTCCCAAATTTTCGAGCTCTTTGACTTGGCCGTCAATCTTCAGCTTGAGTCCACGGATTTGCAGAACCAACGCCTCGTTGTTGTGCAAATAGCGCTCTGCTTCACCTTCCATTTCGCCGTACTTGCTACGTGCTTGGCGAATCTCCTCATCGCGAGGGTCAATTTGAGATTTCAGTTCGCGGATTTTGTAGTCTAGCACAAACTTGAACTTCTCGAGCTCCTGATTCTTCTTCTTGAGGTCATAGATGCGCTTGTCCTTGTCAAGGATGGTCTCGGATCGTTCCTTTAGTTCGTTGTTCAACGCGTCGATATCACGCTTGAAGCCTTCAATTTGCATGTCGAGTGACGCTTGCTGCTTCAGCTTCTCTGCAATATCAGCCTTCTTGGCGTCAAGATCCGCCTTGCTCAAGTTCTCCTTGCTGAGTTGTGATGAGTTGGTGGCCTGCAGCGCCGCCATTTCCTCCTCTTGCTCCTTTCGTCTCTTCTCGTAGTTCTCTTTGAGGCCGATAATTTCAACATCTGTCTCCGACTCAATCAATTTTTGGAGCTCCGATGCTCGCTCCTCTTCGGAGCCCTTCTTGTCCAGAAGTCCACTGTAATTATCATCTAGAGCACGGAGCTGGCGTCTGTGTTCGTCACTCTCACGCATGGCGGCGTCACCGGCCGCATCCTGGCGTGCACGCATTTCCGTTTCGAAGTCAGAGCGTTGCTCATCGATGGCAGACTTGAGCTTTGTTTCCTGCTCCTTGAGCGCTAAGATCTTGGCGGAGTAGTCCTGGTCGATCTTTGTGAGGTCGAGGCGGTGACGGTCCTCCATCTCCGACCTATGTTCGGTGAATTTGATGGCTTGCTCGTTCTTGTCTGCAAGGAGCTTGTCTAGTTGTGACATTTGCCGCGCCTTCTCCTCCTTAAATTCCACCTCTAATTTTGACATTTGCTCTTCGTGTTTCCGCTCTCGCTTGATCTGCTGGTGCTCCATACGCTGCTTCAGTTCTTGAACTTGCGCTTGGAGGTCGAGGATCGCCTTTGTGCGGTCTTCAAGATCTCTCTTGTCGATCAGAATTTCGTGCGTAAACTCGAAGTCCTTCTTAGGAGGGCGATGGGGGGCAACAACATCCCAAAGGGTCATTACGCCGTCGTCTCCTACCGTTGCGATCAGGGACTCATCGAACGTCAGGGCGATGCGAGTGACAGCACCAGTGTGTGCAGTGTGGTTCTCGATGGTGATATCCAACCGCTCCTTGGCGGCGTCTTTATCTTGGACCGCCTTTTCTCCCATAAAGGTGTTGAACACGCGGACAGAGCCGTCCTCGCACCCACCAATCAGCAGCTTCATCCTGGAGCTGATAGCGAGGCATTGCAGCGCCGCATTGCTCATGTCGTACTCCATTTGTTGCTGAAGATGTGCTCGTTCAAATTGGCGCAGTTTACGGTCATTGCCAGCTGCCCAGATGGTGTTCGCATCCGCGGCGACGGCGTTGTAGGTAATCGCCTTGATAACGTGATCGTTCACCTTGTGGAAATCCGTCAGACTGAACTCGTGCACCGCACCGTCGTTACCCACAGAAACAAGGCGGGTATCATCTGGTGCAACGAATTGGATGTTCTTCACTTTACCGTTGTGGCCTCGGAGATGGCCAATCAATTCACACGTGTAGGTGAAATACACGTGGATGATGGTGCTGTGCATTGCGGCAAAGTACTGGCCTCCGTTGCTGAAGCGACACTCACTGCAAGAACGGATGCCAAAGTTTTTGAACTCTCTGATGTCATCTCCATACAAGTTCATAAAACGTAACTTGTCGGGGAAACCTACCAGCAGATGCAGGCCACTGGGGTGAATGGCGACAGATAGAATCTCTGTGGCGAAGGTCTTGGCGCATTCTACCGCGTTGGTTTGATAATTCCACAGCATGATCTTTCTGTCCTTGCCGCAAGTTGCAATAAGTGGCTTGCGGATGCAAACGTCCAACCCAGTGACCGGCCCTGCGTGGAACGGCTGGCATACCGCCTCGCAGACACGCTCATCCGCTTTGGTGAAGTCTGCGTTGGACAAATTCAGCGTGTACAGCTGCTTGTTGCTCGTTAACAGACCCAGGTACTCTTCCGAGGGGGGTGGGGTGAGGCTAAAGGCAAGCACCTTCGCAGATTCCTCGTTGGAGGCGAGGCCGTCCGCGTCTCTGCGCTCCGCTTCGACTTTAAGCGTCCTCATTTTGCGGTACAGCTCCTTGTCCTCGCTCCGCTCAAAAATCGTGACAAGTCCCATATCGCCACCACATACAAACCCCTTGCTGTGGGCAATGAGTGCGTCGATGGAGAGACCATCAGAGGGAGACAGAGGTAGGGGGTATTTGTACTCGCCATTCTCAATCAGGAGCAAGTCTCCATTATCTGTCGACACGATCATGCGATCCTCCGGTGGGAGCCACAAGTGGGCTAGGTAATTCATAGGGTCGCCTTTCATGCCTCCCGGGGCGGGCTTTAGCTGCCCCTCCGAGAAGCGGAAGAACTTGAAGATGCCATTGCCAGAAACGCACACAAGGTTTTGATCCTTGGGGGAGATGGAGCACTGACTGATCAGTCGTCGATCCTGTGACGAGGCGCCTTTGTCTACGACGCTCGTCGTCACCAATGCTTTCGATTTCTCTACATTCCAGTACACAACGCTCCAGTCAGGGAAGCCGCCTTGCGAGACAAGGTATCTGCCGTCAAGGGAGAAGCAAAGAGACACGTACTCCCGCGATCCAATATCGCCGGGTACTTGCAGAACACGCTTTCGGCGGAACTTCGTCGATCCGCCCTGTGGATCGTAGGCGTAGATGCAGATGCAAGGGCTCTCACCACTCTCGGCAACGGCTAAGTTGCGGCGATTCGAGCTCACAGCCATGGCGGTAATTGCCTCGCAGCTCTCAGTGCACGCCACAAACTTTTGAGTTCCAAGTTGGGTGTTGTACACGACGATGCTCTTCCCCGCTGCCCATACACACGTAGAGTCGTCCATGTAGTGCAGTCCGTCTTTGACATCCTGCCGAACACCAAACACAAACCTCCTCGATATCATTTGTACCTGATCCGACGACTGTTGACCATTGGCGGCGACTAGTGCCCCCGGTGCCGCGCCGGCCCCGGCACCTTGAACGGATAACGGTGACGTCATCACTGAGTTTGTTTTGATTTGCTACTGTGTGTTTACTGTGTGGCAATGGCTATGCGCACAAGATAAATATCTACCTAAAAACGCCAAATCCTTCGTTTTTGACAAAAGACTCAACAGGAGAGAGAAGTGATCATTCCATGCCAAGGAGGGAGCAAAGGAGGCAAGTGTTTTTTTTGTTTTTTTCCTTCTTTCTCTCTTTCTACACTGTACACAGGGATGTATGAATTCTACACAGGAGAAAGTCATGGCGAAAGAACACAAAACGTTTCTTCTCATTCATTCATGAACGCAGGATGAGTCATGAAACCACTGCGCATTGCACGCTGCATCCTCGGTGGCAGCACGCTCCAGTTGTTCGTCGTATGCACGCCCCAGCTGGCAGCGTCGTATCGATGATCCGTGTAGTCCAGGCCAAGGCTTTGAATAAACTCCGCCACTTCTTGCACAGCGTCGACGTATCCTCCATTGCCATCGTGCACCACGTCTGCTATTCCGTGAACAATGCCAACGCTGTCCGTTCGCACCCAATAGGCGTGCACGACGTCCTCGATGAACGAGCATCGCTCCTCGTCCCTTCGACGGTTGTGGAGGATGTAAGACGTTGCCCATCGCATTGCAGGGGAAATGGAGGAAACACTCCATTGGTACAACTGCTCAACATGCTCTCGAAGCACAGCGGCATCTTCTGTGGAGGAGTCGATGAAATCTTCGCGAGGCTGAATGGGAGTCCCGTCAAAGCACCGGGCTATTGTTCGTAGCATGCATAGCCACTGAAGGTATTCCCGCACGTTGCAGCGCGAAGGCTCTTTCACTGATGCGCGCAAGACATGAATAAGGTTTTGTTGCGGAAAGGCAGCTGGGAAAAGGAGCCTGTGTCCTTGGGTGAACATGGAGCTGATCGCAGAGCTTATGGTTCGCAGAGCGTTGCGATGCTCGGCAGCAGTATTGTTGCAAGGTGCTGATGCGGCCCTCTTCCCATTCCAATCCTCATCAGCATCGCATTCAAAAGATATTGATGTGGGGTGCATGTATTCACACAGCGCGCGTAGCATCGTATCCAACAGCCTCCGCGTGGATACCCGCAGCGTCATCAACTCAGCAGGTGAGATCACAAATGGTCGCTCAAGCGATGCCGTTGCGGTCAGTAAACTCGTTGCCTCCACAAGGAATGTCTTGGTGCGTATGTACGACTCAATCGCATCCGCGAGGGCAACCTGTCCCTCTGTCATATCAATCACACACGTTTGGAGCACGAATCGAGCCAGTTCACAATCCACCACACGCTTCCCCTCAATGCACGCTCTCACAAGGTCTGGGAAAGTAGACAGAGCGTTCAACGCGCCATCCAGCATGCGCTGGAAAGGCTCGGCGCTGAAATGCGTAGCGCCACCCGCGACGGTGTTCGCTGCCGCGGAAACTACAGTGCTGGATGATTGAGACGACAAGCTTCCAACGCGCATTTGCGGAGACTGCAACCCTGACCCTGCGCCGGGGCTCATCGGTATCTGTACGGAAAACCCCTCCTCGTACGGCGACTGGGCAGATGCTGCCATGCCACTTTGGCCGTAGGACGACGACGGCACTTTAGATTTGCGAGCTGTGGAGGATGAGCGCTCAGAAGCAAGCGCTGCTTTTTTGTTCGCGTGCAGAAGTGAACGCTCTCCTTTGGCGGCTGCTAATGCGACCAACGGACAACGTTTGGCCAAAAAGGGAATGAGGTCTTCGACGCTTTCGTCACCGCCACCCGCTCCAGGCGTCGCCACGGCAGAGTGCGATGGCTGCCCAAACTGCCCCTCCTGGAGAGCTGCGAGGTAGTACGGTGGGACCCCTCGACTGGGAGCACTGTTCAGCCACCCCATCAACGAAGACGTCGCTCCCTCGCTCCTACTCACAAGGCCTCCCCCTGCTGCGAAGAGATCGTCTGTGCCCTCCACTGTCGAAGCATCCGCTGCCGCATGTGCTTCGGGTGGTTGCTCTCCGTAGACTGGCTCAAACTTCTCAGGATACATGTTCATTAACAGGGCAATCCTCCACGACAAGGACAGATCGAACCGGTATGCAGCTTGCCGCACATGGTGCTCAATGTTGCGAAAGTAGTAGTTGTCTTGTGGGCCGAGGGCCCAAGGTTCATCAACGGTGACGGCTGCTGGTGGGGCGTCCTTTCGCCGGAGCATTGTCTTGTACGCGTCGACAACCTTCTCATGCAGGCGCTGATCTGTACATGCGCTGCTGAAAATGAGCTTTTCCTTTTGCTGTTGGGCTTGCAGCGATGCGAAGGCGGACACTGGGGCACTGGCATCGTGGACGATCCCAAACGTTACGTTGGAAGCGACACTCACTGCAACACCATTCGCCTCCACCTCAGCAGCTTCTTGAAGCTGCCGCCCATTCAGAACCACAAACACCCCGCCCACGTCGATCTCATCAAGTCGTCGGAGCAAATCTGGCGGTGCTGGGACAATCTCCTCACCTCCAGGTACAACAAGGGGGACAGATGTGTTGAGAGTGTTTCGTGGGGTCGCGACTCGATCCTCGCCGGGGTGGGAGGCGTCGCTGCCTCGTCGTTGTTGCGCTTTATGGGCGCGCTGCGCCGCTCGGTAAATATCGGCCTCGCGAGGAAACATGAACACTTCAGTTGGCTCTCCGTCAACCGGCATTGCAGAGGCTTGAAGCCGACTCATCTCATCCTTTGCTTTCCGCAACTCAGCCGTTGCTGTGTTGACAAACCTTTGGGGCGACAAGTCATGCGATGCGCCCAGCCCCGCACCATCGCCACCGCGCAGGAGGAACGAGTCCTCAATGTCGTGCACCGACGTGGTCTCGCTCTCGGAGTGCTCCTCGTCTTGCTCCTCATCTCCGACCTGCACGAGTCGCGGGATCAATGAGTGCAGGCCACCATGCTCCAGCAGGACATCAGCAACGTCACTGATCGTCTCTGTTGCCTCCCAATACTCAGCAGATCCAACGCTGTCGTCGTACTTCGTGAGGCTGATGGACCCATCTCTCTCCAGCGCGACGACTGTGAACAATGCCGTGCTGCGGGACACACCGCACAACAGCTGCCAATAAGGAATGATGACACTGAGTGGGACATGGACTCGGCGAACATCATCATCATCCCCTCGAAACACGCGTAGGGTCGAGAGCAGCCCTCGGGTGTGGTGATACGGCATGAGCCGCATCGATGAAGTTGTCGCGTTGTTGGCTGCTGCTGCCATTCCTAAACGATGTGTGTTCTAAGGATGTGGTGACAAAAGGGCAAGTTTGGCATAATCAACATCTCAAAACACTATTCGTTGACGCAAAGTAGTTTCTCTTAGAGTGGGAAGTTCATCTTATCACCAAACCGCGTGTTCTGCTTCCTCTCCAATGACCCCCATTTCCCCCATCTTCTTCTGCTGACACTCTCGATACAAAAATGGATCTATGCTTCTCGCGATCATGTATTGTGTGTGTGAGAGGGGGTGGGTGTGTGTGTATGTTGTTGTTTGTTGAAATCTATGTGTTCATCGTTGCTGCCGAGCATAGCTGCTTCTATCATTCTTCCTTTCTTAATCTTCCTTTTTTCAATGTTGCCTCCATCAATGTTGTTGTGTTGCTGGCCTGTTTGTGGTGCGCTGGTGGGACGGGAGGCCCTGCAGGAGTCCTCCCACATCAAGGAGCATATGATCTACACGCTCGTAGGTTGCCTGAATCAACACGAACGCAGGATCCACCACATCCCCCTCGTCCCCATCATCACGCTCGGGCACGTATGCTTTGGTCACTTCCTTCCCGTTCACGGTGAGGCATCGCTTCGCCAAGGTGTTGTGCATGTGGACGATCTTGCGAGAGCAACCGGGCATGTGGGGTGCATCAAACAACGCACGGAAGTACGTCATCTGCATCCTCAGCTTCCGAACAGCGGCACTATCCCCGCCGTGCCTATAGAACTGGGCGATGGAGTTTCGTATGGCTAACTGCAAGCGGTTGGTAACGTAGACAACACGCTGGGGGGCTCGGCATGTTGTGCACACGTACAGCTCAAACGGAGCGCTTGGGACGCCAGTACTTTCAAACAGTTGGCGCACTCGAGCATGTGGCTGAATAATGGTCATGCGCTGGCATTTCTCGCACTGCACCTCCAGCTTCACGGCATCAGGAAAGCACTCGTCGAGGTCATCGCTCTTAAACATCCCCTTCAGCTGTTCTATGTCTTTCGAGGCATCGGTGTCGCGAGATCCCTGGTCATATTGATACCGACCCTCGTCTTCGATGTGCACGTGGATGCCCATCGCTTCCGCAAGTTGAGCAGCTGTGAACCCCTGGATATGCTCACAGATGCGCATGACTGGGGGATACAGTTGCGAGGTGAGGTACCACTCTGTATCGAGCATACGTCCATCCCTCTGCACTTCGGATGGATGGAAGGCTTTGCTGCTGATAGATGCGTTGGTTGCTTCGTCATCGACGCGGCAAATCACGTACGGGATGAGGTCCCCTACGCGTACTTGCTCTTTGCGATCACGCATGCGCTGTGCAACCGTAGCATGGGGGAAGGTCGTCCCCTTGTACAGCTCTGGCTCTTTGGTGAGCCCTTTGGCGATAATGTAGTCTTCGAGGGGGTACGTTGCGCCTTCACGCACACGCTGTGCGACAGTGCCCATGTACTGTGCGATGAAGTCACACACATCAACTGCCTGATCTGTCGTTTCCAGGATACGATTCAAGAGCTCATCGCAGGATCGCTGAGAGAGGCGACACCAATCTCGTCGCACCATGTCCAGACCCTTGACTTCTTTTTTCAGGATCTTGCCTTCACCCGCCCAGTCGACGACGTGTACTGCGGCGTACTTCTTCTTTTTGTGCAGCAGAATGGATCGGAAGATACCATCAATGTCGATCTCGAGGCATCGGTAGGATTTGTTGATTTTCGCTTTGATGTCGGTGGCCATATCGCGCACAAGGCGAAGGTCGTCACGTACACCGGTTTGAATCATGACAGAATCCGTGTCGCCGTAGAGCACACGAAGAGAAGGGTGAACAAGAGGCACCTCGTCTACTGTTTTCATCAATGCGTGGCGACCCTGACGAGTGACGAGCTCAGCAAGCGGCTGGGCATAGAATCTAGAGTACGCAAAGCCCAAGCAACCATACATACTGTTTGCTGTGAGCTTGAGTGCTTTCTGGCGAATTTCAAGTTGGGCTAAGTTGGCTGGGTCGCGTTCCGACTTCATCAGTCGCTTCACCTCGCGGCGGCTGTCAACAAGGCTCTTGATCACCTTCGGCAGAACGCAGCGGTGGATGCACGGGGATGGCAGCCCCAACGCGCTGCAATTCTTGCAGATAAGTCGCTCTGGGGGAGGCACACCGCTAGGCGCCGTGGGATCCTCATCCTCCTTAAACACTTCGCACCCACCTGCGCGACGAACAGTCGTAAAGCAGATGTTGAACTCTTGGATCAAGGAGGGGTAGAGGGAGTTGAAATCTAGCATGAGGATGTAATCGGTGTACAATCCGCTTTTTGGCTCAAGCACCATACCACCCTTGTACTTGGCCTTGGCACGGCGCGACGTTCCTCCCATTGTGGCTGCCGCACCATCACCGCCATCCTCCTCCATCTCACTGCGCTTTGCCTTCTCGATGGCCTCGAATGACTTCTTGTCTGGTGTCACGAATTTCAGTTGATGGAATGCGTGCAGCAACAGGTACTCAATGCGCTCCGCTCTTGAGCCTGCTAAACTACGGCAAAAAAAAAACGACTTCTTGTCTGGTGTCACGAATTTCAGCTGGTGGAATGCGTGCAGCAACAGATACTCAATGCGCTCCGCTCTTGAGCCTGCTAAACTACGGCAAAAAAAAAATCCACAAATTGCCGGCCAGCGAACAAAGACGCTTGGTAAGTGGTACGACGTCAAGCTGGTTCGCCAGCGCGAGTGCAAGTACAGCGTGATTCAGGCTTCGTGCAAGGACATCGAATAAAAATGCATTCTGGGTCATGTTGCGGGCATCCATGGGCACCACACTATCTT
Source organism: Bodo saltans (assembly GCA_001460835.1). Classification (NCBI taxonomy): domain Eukaryota; phylum Euglenozoa; class Kinetoplastea; order Eubodonida; family Bodonidae; genus Bodo; species Bodo saltans. The sequence continues at coordinate 15,752 of CYKH01000651.1, read as the reverse complement.
CGAAATTTTCCGCAACTGGTCCAAATATACCGTGCAGAGACAACTGTTGTGCCAGTGCAATCAGCTTGTAGTTGTTGCTCTTGTAGTACTCTCGTGAAAGCAGGTAGGTGTCGACTACCAAACGACCCATCACAATCTCACGCTCTTGGTATGTGGACTCACCTGTGCCACCTGCACCGCTTTGCAGCTTCGGGAATTGACGAAGGTCAAGCCTCCCAATCGAGGACCAGTTGTTGACTCGATGAGCTTGGAAGCGGTGGAGAAGGACGTCAAGGGTAAAGGCCATAAAATTGTGCCCCACCAGGAGATCGGGATCGATGTCTTTTAGCATCGTTGCAACCCACTGCAGCAATTGGCCCTCATTGGCGAAGCGGCGCACTGAGGACAGGCCTCTACCAGCACAAAACTTTTCAACATCTATGGGAAGTGGGCTCTGGGGGTTGAAGGGTCGAACTCCTATCATTTGCTGGGAGATGGGTGCGGTCTTCGCAGAGCCATCAGCAGCGATTGTTTTGCAGACAACAAGAGACACTGCATGTACCTCATTGTGAGATTCTGATGCATCGAGCTGCGTCTGAAGCTGGATGGACACAGCCACCAGTGGGGGAGGCACACCCCCGTCAATTGGGGTCACCATCTTCGGATTGAGGACACGGAATTCATGCTTACAATGTGTGACCCGCTGCCCCTCGGGAACGGGCATCCACTCACCGATGCGTAGGTAGCTCGGGCCACGGAGGCAACGCTTTAAAATAAACCATTCTAAAAGCGACCTATCCGCACCCACAACCGCCTCAACGTTGATCCAATTCACATTGGTAGGGAAAGGACCGTGTCTTGCGGGGTAGCGCAGTTTGACCCATTTCTTGCAGTCTCTGGGAATGTTGGGTTCCTCAAACGCGTAGTGTCGTTCCACGACTTTGAAGCGGAAGCTAGGAATTTGAAGTTTCTTGCACAAGGACGCTACCTCGTGGATGACATCCACTTCTTGCACTCCCGCCTTGGGCAGGAACATCACAGTGCGCTCCACGTTCACCACACGAATGCAGCAACTCTCGAATGATTTGTTGGATCCAACGCCTACGACATACTTTCCAAACAGAAAGATCGACCCTGGGTCAACGGAGTGGTGGTGATCTTGCTCTTTCGCATCGAACCAGTAGACAGCAGCTTCGGCGGGAATGACCGTATCGTCACTTGCCTCCTCTTTCTTGATGGACACTTCAGAGAATAACGACGCGTCAGGCTCAACCTTTGCGGTTTCACTCTTGGCAACAATCTCTGTAGGTGCTGCAACGACCTCTTTCTTCACAAAATTCTGCTTGCCAGATGATGCGGGCTGCGCAGCAACACTTGTGTGTGAAGATTTTCCCTTCGTTGCTCCTTTGGAGGACGCTGGTGTCACGCCTGTGGGAATGATGTCGTCCGAAAGTGGAACAACAATTCGATCATCTTCTTCTTCTTTGATGCGGTCGAACAGATGATCCAACGTGGGCTTCACTCGTTGCTCTTCATTGGTGGTGGAAGTGGCGTCGTCCGTCGTGTGAAGACCTGTGAGCGCATTCAGAACGTTGCTCTTCATTGGTGGTGGAAGTGGCGTCGTCCGTCGTGTGAAGACCTGTGAGCGCATTCAGAAAACCCTCTGCTGAGAAGGTTGCCTCTCGTTGGGGTGCATCGTCGTCGTCGTCGTCGTCCATAAAACGCGACATATCGACTGGGCCTTGATCCTCCTGATCATCTTGGGACTGGAAACGTTCCATCAACTTCTCGAAGTCCACCGAAGACTGTGATGACTTTACGCGCATCTCGCTAAGGGTGGTCTGTCGCTGGGAGGTACCAGTTGAGGGCACGACAGGTTTGGCCTGACTTCCGTTTGTTGCCAGTGGTGCTGGCTCCTTCTTGGCAGGTGCTGGCTTCGTCGCTTTTGGTTGACTAGCCTCACCCTTCGATGCCGCAGCATTGTGTCTCACCCTTGGGCCGCTGCTTTGCGAGGAGCTATGCAGCCGCTCAACAGGCTGATCCAGATCTGCATCGCCGTCTCCGATCAGCTGCGCCCAACGCTCTTCCTCTGTTAACTCCGCTTCATATTGAGACATTCTGTTTGTGCGTTGAATTGTATGGTTGTATGGTCTGCACGATCAAGCAATTTGGTTCTATGGGCCACTTGATTGGATTCCTCAAGTGGGGTTGACTCGCTCCTCTCTTCCTTTGTTAGTAAAGGTGGAAAACAATAACGAAGCAAAAAAATGCACTACTCACTTTCCTCGGATTGCATACAAATGCAAACGCAGTGCAAAAGCAAGTGGTGATCAGCATCTATATCAAAATCTGCAAAACGTAAGCGCACCGCGGTGTCACTTATGCTGTGTGTGAGGGTCTATCTCTCAACTTATGAGTAGTCTGTGGTTTGTGTGGTCTATTATTAATTCCCTCCTGCTCGGCGAAGCTCCAAAGCAGCTCTAAATAGCGAGGGACTAGAACTAAAACCCCTTTTTAAAATAAAACTCCTTGACTTCCATGGCGTTCAAACGCATAAGTCGTACTGCTCGTAGTCCACATGAATCTGCACGCCACCAAAGTAGCTAAGTGCATCACTTGATTCTAGAACTTCGGAAGTGAGAGTTGATGGCCCGTTGACGTGCACCGCGAGGCGCGTCTCTTTCCGCTTCCCCGCAGCGATTTGTTCTGCCGTGATGATTTGTGTCCAATTTGGGCGGTGGAAGAAGATGGGCACGTGCTCAAACAGTGGGTGTAGGGCACTTGGATTTGAGAAGTCTACTGGTGGGGCTGTCGCACGGCGTGGCGGTGACGCAACATCCACGAGGCTGTGGAAATTTCCATCAGACAGTGCAGTTGGAGGTTGGTGATACTTCAACGAAGTGCAGTGCAAGAGTAGTTGTAAATCGAATGCTCGAGGTGCGCTGAGCAGCTCAAACAACTCAGAAGCGAAGATAGCGAACTCCTCAGGTTCCTTGGCGACTAGAACAAGCGTCACAGTCTCGACACTTGTATCTTGAGCGTAGAAGTCAGGTTGGAACGTCATCGCCTCGAGTAGGGAAAGGCACGTCGATGCACCGATGCCGCCCCCGACAAGGAGTAGTGACTTGTACCATTTTAGCCGAAGCCCAATGCCTCCGTATGGGCCCTCAATCCTGCAGAAGCGGCCTTGAAGATGCTGGTCAACCGCAAGCCGCCGGAGACGCTCGCGGGCACCTAGATATCCCTCACGGTCCTTTGTAATTCGTTTCTGGGCTCCTGCACTTGGTGGCTTCAAATGGAATGTGGCCGTCGCAAAGTTCTGCTTGGGATCCTGCAACACTCTGCTGCTGATTGACAGTGCAATAGGGCCCTCATCAACACCCTCCATGTCAACGAGAATGAACTGACCAGGAGCGGACACGACAAAAGGACGAGTCCACCATGACTTCCAGGGCGAGAAGATTCGAAGCTCAAACGCTGCAGCGATGGTACTGAATGCGCCCTGGGCCACAACGGTACCAAAACGTGATCTAAAATCCTTCCACCGCCACACATGATCCGTGAAGAAAAGGATGAACCACGGGATCCAGCCTAGGGCAAGTTTGTTGGTGTGAATGCACAACAATGCCACAGCACCACCAATGACGATGAGGTACAAGGTATGCTGTCGACGTAGCGACACAACACGGCGAAGAATACCTCGACGAACGAAGTCACTTGAGTGCCACAGTGCATATGCCAGTGTAAGAAGGCTCAGACCGATGATACTGCAGATGCCACTGGTAGTGTGAAAGGAGAGATGGGGTTGGCGATACATCATGATGCCGCCATGCACCCAAGATAACACGAGGGCGGGCAGCAGCAAGAGCGTGATCCAGTGCTGCAACTTGTGCCAGCTTGACCGGAACACGCCAGTGATCAAGATATTGTTTCTGGCAGTTGGGAAAAGACCGAAGTACAGTAAGTACTGTGCTGTGTTGCCAATCGCTAAGATCACGCCATCTGAGCGGCGCGAGACATCGTAATTGGTGAAGTTTCCGTAGCCCCAGGCAGCCCCAGCACCCCACAGCATAAACAGCACTAGAATCTCTGCCACTGTCATGCGGCGCAATCCTCTGGATGCCCATAAAAAGAGGAGCGGCCTCTTATACATCAAGTACCCAGGCGACAGCAGCCGTGCCAAGAATCCGATCAGCATGATAAACACAGTCACACCCATGATCATTGCCACGTACCAAAATGTGAAGCCACGCTGTTCCACAGAAATATTCTGGCCAGTAAAAAGATTCACCAACAGCAGCCCGCGGTTTGTGTGTGTGTTGGGTGTCTGTTGAGTGAGCAGATACGGACCATAGGCCCAGAGCATCGTTTGGAGTGTGTTTTGGATATCGATGTCGTTCTCGCTGTCTGTGGTGATCAGACGTCGACGGAATACAATGACGTATCCTGAACTTGTCAATTCTAATGACAAAAGTTCAAGGTCGTTGATTGTATCTTTGATCGGGGTGTTGTGGGCGTTGGTCGGGTCAGCGTGGCGATCGGAGAGTTCGTAGTAGTAGCCAGACGAAACCGAACCTGCAGGAACGGATTGAGATGCGTAGGCAATCCACATGTCAGCCCCGCTCATCCCCCCACTGTTGGTAAGGCCCAAACCCACCCACACATCGGCCGTGACGGTAATCTTGAATTGTGCGTAGAGCTCCGTCGGTGCGTAGGTTGCGATGTCAATGGGGGATGTGTCTAACGTATGAAAGCTACGACGTGCAGTGCTGCTAGTTGCGCCCAACGTTCCGAGCTCCCATGAAAGAGTCAGCGAGTCACTCAGTGTTACAGTGGTGGAGCCGTTCGTAATATTGATCCAGTCGGATGATACGCTTGTCGACCCAGTCACGTTGCCTGTGAAAAAATCGATGGTCCCACTGCCACTGCGAAGGGGCGCACTTCTTGTCACGACACCAGTGGCGGAAGAGTAGTTCACGGTGCCGTAGACCCAGTTGATGAGGGTAGGACCAGTTGTGCTGATATTCCCGTTGCTGGCCGCTGTGACGGTTGTGACCCCCACCACCGCGACCGATAGATTGCGGTTGCACAGTGTCGACGCAGTTGTTGCGTTCTGAAGTGCAACTTTCGTCGCTGCGGACTGAGATGTGATGGTGTTTGGGAGCAACCAATTCGGCACAATGGTACAGTGTGTATTTCGCAGAAACGAGTATGTTGTGGTATTGGTCCACGGATCAGAGTTCAGTATCCATCCATCGGGGACTGGAAAACTGTTCAGTTGGTACAAAAGGCGCATGGCAATGGAGAGCTCAGGCGCAAACCCCACTGTGGTAATACCAAAATCTAGCATTGCAAGGGTCGATCCTTCGAAAACGACTGCTGAAGGCCCTAGAACGCTGCCACCGTTAGCAACTTGATCTTGCAACTCCACTGTCGTGCCCGCACCGACTATTGGTGCGTGCTTGATGATGCCACTCTGTTTTGGTGCCAAGATGGTTCGTTGCGCAAGCATTCTGCGCATTGCGGCGATGGAGGTTGGGGCTGGCAGTGTCGACGATGTGGACGGCAAGTCGCAGTACACCAACTCGTGCAAGTCGTTGTATGTAGCGTGGCCCGGCAGAGCATCGAGAAGAGGGGCACCAGTAGTGGAGAGCACTGCCCCAGTGCTGCTGAGGCGGCGGAATATGTACAACGGGGATGGTTGGGTGGGGTTATAGAGATTCCGATCTGAGAAGATGTACGCCGCCAGCTGCTTATCGTTGAAGTACGCAGTTTGACGTGTCAATGTCTGCCCTTGAGCTGGTGGAGTGACATAAGGCGCGTAAGCCTCATCCACTACTTGTACCAGCATGAAGTTAGAAACCGTCGCTGCGGATGGCGCCTCCAATAGCGACACAAGCGTGTCCATGGTTCCGAGGAGCTGAGAAGGGTTGGTGAAAGTTGCATAGGAACCTGAGGCGGTGGCGTGGACAATGGGCAACCACGACGGAGAAGCCTTAGGGGCTAGGAACATCGACCCATCTGCGGCCACCAACGCACGGGGTGAGAGACTCGTACGACCTGCGACGTCTTCCACTAGAATTCGCGAGGCGATTTGCAGCCTCGGCATCCCATTGGCAAACACCGGAACCACCTCTAGTCTGTTAGATGGTGAGCGGCGCGCTTGATATGTGGCCAGGTCTGCATTGGAGATATTCGACTGGTAGTAAAGGAGGACACTCGCCTCAATCTTGAGTGTTTCAAGAATTGGCCAGCAGTTGCGAATGGCTGCGGAGCGAATCTCATACTCGGTGGTCAGCGTCATATCGTACAAGTCTGCTGACGTCATGAATGCGCCAACATTGACAACAAACACTCGGGCAATGCTGGGGACGCTGTTTGATGAGCCGATGCCTGCTCCAGCCCAAGATATCACTGGAGGTGCAACGTCACCAGAGCTTGACAAAGCAGGGCCTCGCCGGAACACAAACTTGACCATTGCGTTCCCACTCTCAGGAAGCATGGTAGGAAAATGTTGGGGAATGACGAGAAGCTGAACTAACTCAGGGAGGGGCGTCGATGGGTCCACCACAAAGGCAGAATTGTTGCACTGCCTTGTGCTGGACGTGTTGTAGACACTGTAGGCAAGCTTCAAGTTGAGGTTGTTGATGTGAAGTGGTGCAAACGAAGCGATGCTCGTCACGTTGCTCCCAATGAACAATAATGTTGACGAGGTTGGTGGGGTTTGGGTTGTCATTGATAGTGACGCAACGGCCATAGACTTGGTGCTTGGGCCCCATCCACAGTCAACTGTGCTCCACAATTGCCCGTTGGCCCACACACTCGTCGCAGGGCACCACATAGAACGGCCAAACGTGGAAGGTGGTGATAGCGGTGTCACCCCAGAAGCCGTGGATAGCAAAAACGAATGACCAACCACGTTTGCGGCGGTGGTCTGCACCCACGTGTTAGGGATGAGCGACGCGTTCCCGATTTCGGATCCGCTGTACGTCGGCGGCACCGTCACAACAACCACGCGCTTTGGATCTGTGTAGCCCCACGAACCGTTGGCAGCGTTATAGTAAGACTGCAGGGGGGAGTGGAGGGCAACGGAGCGCATTGGTGTAGTGCTGCCATTGAGCGACACGGAGGGGCTGCCGATGGTTGTCCCTCGACGGAAGACGTAAATTACTGACAACGCGCTTATCAACAACTTTTGAGTATTACGAAGGCCCAGAGAACAGTTGGCACTGTACCTGTCGAGACACTGCATGGCACTCCACGGGAACACAGACATGTTCCAGTAGTTCGTCAACGACATCATTCCAAACGAATCTGATGCGGAACGTCCCACAGCAGTGATGGGTATTTGCAACCCTTGCGTCGCCCAATTCCATGATGCCTGGGTGAGATTCCACGACGTAAGAGATGAGACGGCGCTGCCTGGTGTCCCACCTGTGACGGAGAGGACAAGAACGTATGCGACTTGATACGAATCATTTGTGAGAAGCGATACGTTTACGAAAGTTGGAGTACGAGATACACCGCGGAGCTCACGGAGCCAGAACATCGACGAAAAGTATCGTGAACCCGGAATTGCGTCCATGACGAAGGTGCCGGCCGTTGAGACATTCACTAAATTGGGAAGGACGGCTCCTGCTGTGGCTTCATTCAGCCAACCGAAGTTCAGGCAGTCGGCAACGAAGCCGCCTGCAGTAAGAACGGACAATCGCTGAATTGTGGCTGCGCCTCCTTCGACAGTTGTGTTTTTATGAATCAGTGGGCAGTGAAGCATGGAACCAAGGAGGGTGCCATTCACCAAACGCTGCGGGAGGCTGCGGATGGTGTTGACATTGGCCCACCACGGAATGTACCATCCATCACCCCTAGCTGACGGCACAAATTCACCAGAATGCCAAGCTGGAATTATCGTGCCGTTGCCGCTGTCTGTGGCATTACCTGTTCCTGTGGTTGCGTTGAGTTGCGTCACGTTGTCCTCCGCTGGGACGGATGAAACGTCAACCATCACGACCTGCCACACGCCATCGCAGTACGTCGATTCATTCACCACGGGCATCGCGTCAACGAAATAACGTGACTCGACGGCAGTGTCTACGATTTCTGCGAAGACTGTGTCTTGGATTGTTGTGTTGACAGTGACATTCGTCGTCGTGTTAACAACAGAAACTGTTCGGTTCCTCAACCCTATGGATGCATTGCGAACTCGAATCGATAGTAGGGGTGCCAATGTGGATGAGTCCGCGAGAATATCGTGAAGTGCTGTCGCGTTCAGATTCTGTAACGAATCGTTGGCATTGCTACTTTTAGAAACGTTCCGCAGCAGGTATAGGGTTGCCACGCCAGTGCGGCTCCACCCGCTGCGAAGATTTGCACAACGTCCCCCGCGGATGGATGGCAAAGCAATGAAGGAAACTGTTCGATTTCCAAAAGTTGCCGATTGCTTTGTCAGCGTGATTGGCTGGAGAGCAAGCGATAGATTGGAAAATAACACTGGCGCTTTGGTTGTGTTGACAATAATCCTGCATTGTAATATATCGCCTGTTGAGATTCGTGGCAACGTCGAAACATCCTCTGCTCGGAACGTTGCGTTACTCGATGAGTTCACTCGGAACACTTTAAAAAACATGGCTGCCGGATCATCGATGATAGAAACTGAAAACGACGTATTCCACAGCGGAGCAACTTTTGAAGATGGTGAGAATTTCGCAGTTGTTCGAAGCGACTCTTGAGACAATTGCAAGCAGCTGATGGATTGACCATTAAAGAACAGAGCGCGTAACGTTGTGTTTGGTGCGGTTGTCAATTGGCTCACTATCGGACAATCAAGGTAATAATCGGTGGGGACGATCGCAGTCGTTGCATTTACCAAGGTTTGTAGTGCCGCGAAGGAAGTGATGTTTGCAATTGAGGCTGCAGTGCTGTAAGCGCCTGACAGGTTTACAAGGTGGATGCGCCATGCTCCACTGTAGTCTGACGACTGGGGGTATGTTGCAATCAGCGGCAGGATGCTTGAAAGCACGGTGCCGTTGAACACAAACTGGTACATCGCCGGAAAAGTCGGAATGCCGAACTCAGATTCAGTGGATGGCTGTGTTGCAACTGGGAACGATGACGGAGCGCAAACCATCACGCCCAACGCACCACGAACGTACACCGGTCGTGCTTGAATGTTGAATGCTGTCAACGTGATCACTGTCGGGGCAGTGGTGCTTGGCACAGAAGTCGAAGGGGCCGGGGTTGCTACAGTAGACGACGTGGACGCAGCCCAGTCGATAAGAACGGAACCGTGGGGTGATGTCCCATGATACAACGAAGAGAATTCAGTGCTCGCACATTCGGAAGCAACGTACTGGAGAAGTGATGCAAACAGGACTCGACCAGTCGCTACGCCAGTCGTCGCTGGGCTTGGGATGACGCCAGATGAATGTGCACTGCCATCGAAGTCTCTTGAGAACGATAATATCAAATAGTCACTGCTGCGTTGAATGCTCGACGAGCGAATTTCCAACGTTGGAGTTCCTGATGGTGCACTTGTTGGAAAGGCAGAATACAGCACGCGCACGCAGCCCTCGAGTGTCGCAGAGTTTATGTACCCAAGTACGATATCAGAGTCTTCCATTTGCGAAGTGGAGCTGCTTGAAAACCCAAGAGAAATGTAGCCATTCGTATTTTTTGCCAGCACAGCGACATCAATTGTCTGAAGATCGATGTTGTAATTCCAGACGAGCAAAATTCTCTGGTCCAATGAAACGTCAGCGAAGAGCAGCAAGCTGTGCTCGTACAGGGATGTATACGATTCCTCAACAGATGGTGTTACAACTGTTGTTGGCGCCGGGGTTGATGATGAAGATATGATTGGGAAGTTGACGAAGCTATCCAGGTCAATCAATGGAAGGCCAGAGTGAAGGATGGCTTCAGCAGATTGCAGTGCTCCTTGCAACGCTGTTGGTACAATCACAGCATACATGTGTCCAAACGGAGTGTAGTTCGCTGCATCGGGTGTGAACTCAAATATGTATTCCAACGTCAAGTTTGTGGAAGACCGTAGCTCGTAGACACGTTGTGTCTTCGAAGAGTTCGAAAACTGTGGCGAGAGAAAAGCAACACAACTGTAGGTTACACCATCAAACATAACTGGCAGCATTACTGCGGCGGTAGCAACTGAAGTGGAAAGCGAACTGCTGCGGTGAACCATGGGACAATTCAATGGACGCGATGGTTGCCTCTTCCATGTCTCTGGAAGGTCCAAAACCCTCTGCGGAAGCTCACCAACGTAGTTGGAAGGGATGAATACATCAACGATGTTGCGAAGATCGCTGTATCCCACTGTTCCAGGAGCAACAGCAGAAAGATAGTATCTCCACGGCTGAGAAAGCGAAAGCTGAGCCTCCGACGGTGGCCAAAAGTCCGCTGTAGAATTTAGATCAGTTTCGTTGCGCAAACGGTAAAGTGGTGCCATACCAACGGAATTATCTTGGAAAATAAACGCTGGTGTGTTTGCGAAGGCAACGTAGTTAACAGACAGTCCAATGCCGCCGAAGGCTGCTGTCGTGTCAATCGTGCTCCCAACAAGACTCGTTCCAAGCAACTTCGAAGCAGGATCAAAAACAATTGCGGAGCGTCGAACGACCCAAAGTGATTCATTTCCAAACACAGAAACAACTCCATCGCTGTATTTACTTCTAAGGCAGAATGTCGAGCTCCCAGAAGCGCTGCATTTGGTGTCGATTGAAACAAGCAACGAAGAGTTCCGCGCATCAAGGTACACAAAAAACGCATCAGAACCACTGAGACTGGTACTTCCAATCCCAAGCCCAAAATACATCGACGTATTCAAATTGGACGGAGGAACAATGCTAAAGTACATAGCGTTGGTTGATGCGTTGATAAACGACCAGCTAAAGGAAAAAGACGAGTCGCAACGAAACGCTCCCTTAGACTGGTTTGAAAGTGGCAAAGTGAGGTTTGCTCTTTCAGGTTCAATTTGAAGATTCATAGGAGGGTCGGAAATGGTTGACGGAAGACCAAAATTCTCAAGACTTGACAATAGTCTTCCCTGTTGCTTGGGATTTGATATCCCAGGCACCCATGTCACGGGTGCGCTTTGCATTTCAGAGATTGAGTCGTCCAGAAAAGAGTAGCCACTCAAAGAAAGGGTTGAGCAAGTCATCAGGCGACTTGAATCAATGTCGAGCACGCCTGCAGTGAGGTAGGAAGTTGTGTTTGAGAAGTTTGTGATGTTCGCCGTAATCGACAGCATCTCTAGTTTTCCTCCATTCGCAATTTTGCGTGAAAAAACAGGTGTTTTCAACAGTTGCAACGGGTTGGTTGCCGTCACATCGATCAACTCATTTGGAGACAACACACTTCCTCGAACCTGTCGAGTGCATTGGTTGCCAGAAAGGTCGAAGTGAACCACCAACAACGTTCCAGCGAAGGGCAACTTGCCATGAAAGCCAATAACGAGTGGATTGTGAAGGTGGGAAACACTTTCTAAAGCAACATCAATAAACGCACAGCAATCCGAAAAATGCCAGTCAACTGTGATTGACATGTTTCGCGATGAAGCGAATTCGAACCGATTGTTCAAGTCCGTAGCCGCAGGTTCTTTCAATCTCCTTGGAGCATTGAACAAATCATTGTTTGGAGAGGTAGAAATTTGTGGTGTTGCGTCCCATGATGTCACAGGAATCGAACTTGTGTCAGAGAACGATGCATCAACGTCAATAGTGGCACTCGACACAAACGGAGAGTAAAAAATTTCATCAAACTCCCGAGGACGAGTTTTGAAAAGTGACTTGATGGGTGTTGATTCATTGTTGCGCTGAAACTGAAGCAGCCCAGCGGTATTTGTAAGCAATTCACAACCATTTGGAAGTGACTCAAGAATCAAGACCCACACCGTCTCATTTCTGTACCAAGCTCGAAGTGCGCCAGGGACATCGCCATCAACAACAACAACGTTGACAATGTCTCCGCTAAAGTTGTGTGCCAAAGAACTAAAATTGACCATTTCGTGTGATGTGATAGTTGCAGTTTGACGTGACAGAGAGACAACAGCACGAGCAAAAGAAAATTGAGGATCCCCTGGAATGGAGTCGATAACAGGATGCTGCCCTTCAATCACCATCATGAACCCTGAAGAAATTTTTTGGGTTTCATTGTCGACATTCCCAGTGGGAAGGAGTGACATGGGGATCAACAGTCCATCAACTGATACTTCAGCGAAGGTTCCGGACTGGTTGCTGGTTGCAAACGCAGACAAGTTTGAAATTGGTGTGATAAAACTGAAGTCGCCGAGGGCAACCACAGTTTCGATAAAAGTATCAACAACAATCAAGTTGCTTGCAAGAATTTCACTCACAGTTGTAAAATTCTGTTGAGAAGACACTGTGAACCAATGACGGATTGGTGAGTATCCTATGTCTCCTGGAATCTTGTCAATTACAACATATCGATTCGCCAGAGTTACTGGGTCAATAACCTCATACGCTGGCAGTGCATCCAAGTTCGAAATACTGCTGTCAGTGTCACGGAAAACTGTCAATTGAACTTTTTGACCACCATCAACGATTGCCAATTCTTTGCGGGTGAAAGGGACCTCATTTGTTGAATTGCTCAAAAGACAGTGATAAAGGTATGGAGTTGGGAAAACGATGAACTCATCCAGAACAGCAGTTGAAGTGATCTGTGCTGTACCTTCTGGCACCACGACTATTGATATCTTCAAAAAGCTGTTGTGCGACGAAGGAATTTGCACCAACAACGGCCACAATTCATCGTATGTGCCAAAGTCATCATATGTACTCCTAAACTTTGTCTTGAAAACAAATATTTCACCACTCTCAATGGTGTCATTCATTACGAGTGCAGTGCCTGTGCCACGAAACGAAATCGTAGCGTTTGAAGAGAAAAACGAACATTCTGCGACAGCCACGATCAAGAATGAAAACACGAAAAAAATCATGCGAACCTTTTAAAAAAAAAAAAAAACCCACAATTCAACAAAAACGAGGGTTGTGAATGGCATTCTGTTCGCGAAATTGAACACTTGATAATATTGTTTTGCTGTGTGTTCATTGTACAGTCCGAGAGAGTTCCTCAATCACAAAGTCAACTCTTGAGGGGTTTCCACCAGTCTTAGGTGCTGAGTTGAACCCAAGCAATCGCCTAAAATATTTACTTGACGCGACGATTTCCCACGGATCGCAAGGATCACAAAGTTCGCCCTCACGAGCCTCACACGGGTGCAGTATGCGAACAGCAGCAGAATTTGCAGATGACTCTCGCGAAAAGCGAGCTCCACAAATCAATTCTTGCTTCTCGAGCTTGCAAGATGATTGCAATTCTTTCTTCTCGAACTTGCAAGTTGATTGAGGAATCGTCGTTGATCCAGTAGATAGATGAGGGGTTTCAGGCACGATAACCTCACGATTTGGCCTCGGAATAAATTCATCACGAGCAAAGTCCAACGCGCTTTGAAAACGCGAATGATATTTTGCACGGCGTTGATCTTCAACAGAAGTGAACTTTGAAGAACGCTTGCGCGAGCTGAAGGGAGTAAGAACAACACGTTGAAGAGCCCCACGACACACTTCAATCGTTTTTGTACGGTTACCTGCATTGCCGCTTTTGGCTGCGGGAGTCTCATTGCGCAAACTAAACAGCATTTCGTGCATCTTCGCAATCAAACATATGTCCGCAAACGAAGTTACACTGCTGCCAAAGAGCGACAGGTTCAAGCCTATGTCTCGTTTGTGATTTGGGAAAATCCTTACAACAACTGCATGTGCCTCACAAAAGCTGTGCAAACCTCTGCACTCACGAAGTGTATCGTGGCTTGGTGTCAACACGGGCATCAAGTCTGCAATACTGCGACTCACAATTTCCTCGCATCGCCTCAACCTCATCTCAAAACTTTCAGGTGCAATATCCACGCCAAAAAATTCTTGCGGAGAAAGTTGCTCTTTCATCAAACAATGCCGCTCAACAGCAAGCGAAACACACGCAACAAAAGTCGCGTATGTGCAACTGCTCCATTCGTCGTTGCAATCTACGCAAACAGGCTCAAGCAAGTCTCGCCTTACAACTCGAAGCTCACTTTCACTTGATCGACTCGCTTTGAGTTGTTCAACAAAATTACACAAGCTGCTAAACGATTGACCAAATCTGTCAACCAAAATAAAAGAAAGGGCATGCAGAGTTGTTGACTCTCTCCAAAGCGTGCAGCTCTCATCAGACAATCCAACCCAGAGCAAATCTTTCTGCATCCTTCGAACAAACAAACAAAGAACAAAAAAACAACAAATCATCGGCAAAGGTCCACTTTACACGTCTTCCATTGAGCATCCACCTTTACCGTCATCCACTCAAAACATAAAAAAATTGTTAAGTGTCTCACAAAACAGTTTGGAACATCACCGTTAACATTACCGTTCCATAGGTTCATTTTCGTGTCTCCGAAAACGGTTTGGCGAACATTACCGTTGCATAGGTTCATTTCCGTGTCTTCGAAAACGGTTTGGCGAACATTACCGTTGCATAGGTTCATTTCCGTGTCTCCGAAAACGGTTTGGCGAACATTACCGCTGCATAGGTTTATTTTCGTGTCTCGGAAAACGGTTTGGCGAACATTACCGTTGCATAGGTTCATTTTCGTGCCTCCGAAAACGGTTTGGCGAACATTACCGCTGCATAGGTTCATTTGTGTCTCCGAAAACGGTTTGGCGAACATTACCGTTGCATAGGTTCATTTTCGTG
>CYKH01000650.1:14129-31561 GCA_001460835.1 Bodo saltans | reverse complement strand
GGGATTCACAGAAAGATGCAAAAGATAAATAAACAAATAAACAACAGAGATTTAACGAAACAAGAAGAATATCAACTGCCACTAGCAACTATTTGTATCAACAGTTTCCACTGCATGCGCGTCACAGATCACGCGCACTATTTCAGAAAGTCGCAAATGTTGTTGAGTCGTCACTAACGATGTCCTGGCCACTCCAAGTAATAGTGCATTGTCCGATATTCGCCGCTGCTGTTGTGGATGATGAGCAGCGATTGTTATCACTCCATTTCCATCGGCTAACTCTGAAGTCATGTTTTCCGGGGAACGCTCGCTTGTGCAAGAGCGATCAAATCCGTTTAGCAGCAGCAAGACCGTGATAGCAAGCTCCAGCACCGCAGCGGCACTCACCACACCACCAGCGACATCGTCCTCCCCTCCCAGCACCAGCGCATTTCCAACCACACCAAGTGACAAACCAGTAACCGTTGCCACCAGCTCAAGCCGCACTGTGAAGGGGCACAACAACACACACAACACCACTTCCGCGACGCCAAGTAGCAGGGCGACGCCCGCTGCCCACAACGACGCACGACACGCGGCGCTTGCATCGTCACTTGCCATTGCAGTCAGCGCTCCGAGGACAACACCACCCAATATCGAAAGGCCCCACGGTACCATAAAGAACCACTCACGACGATCTACGTACCCCTCAAACGCACCCTCCATCCTCTCAAGCAGCTGTTTGGGCGCTATGCGTTGCTTCTCGCGGCGTTGTGCAGCAGTGCCCGTTGTTGCTGGGCGAACAGCCCACTTCGAGGTTGCGTTCATCAAATAGGTTTGAATGTGTGAGAGTGAATAAAAATATTGCTTTGATCGTGATCTGAGTGCCGTATGATTCCTTGAACTCAAGTGCAGTATTGCATGCTCACAACGGACGCCCTTCAACACAAACGTCCTACGAAGGCGGCCAGCATACAGTATCACGTACACGCAGTACGCTGGAAACACAAGCCAAACGAATATCATCACCGCACCGCACGCCCACGCCGCGGTGCTCTTCTGACTGCTGACGAGAAGTACTAGGCATGCTTCAAGCGACGGCTGCATAAACGATCCGTAAGAGCCACTTAGCGAACCAGGCAACATCGACGACGGAAACTGCTCGATGAAAGATCGTAGCGGAAGTGGGAGCACCATCACAGCAGTGTGATGCTGCACAACGTGAAGACCGTGTTGTGCAATTCCTATCACCAACACCAGCAGTGCATTCCCAACGGCTGCGCCCGCAGCAGTTGCTAGCGGCACCGATTGCACTGGCAGCGACAAACCCAAGGGGTTGTCACTGACATCGGTGAACAGCTGCTCATTGTTGTCCGCATTCAACGTTCTTGATGCATCACACCACGACGCTAGACGAAGAACACTTGCTGAGCGCTGAAGAGACGCTACGTTGCCTCCATTACCACCCCCTCTCAAAATGGAGCTCAGCGTGGCCACACCAACGCTTCCAGAAACCATGCGAGTGGAAGACTCTGTCGACGTCGACGCACTATCGACATACAGCGTCGTAGATTGAGATAATGTTGAGTCCTGTGCATCGCACCGCCACCGGTACAGTGTTAAAATAAGGAGAATATCACCAAAGGTTTGCGTTCTCGAAAAATAATAATCTTGAGGGAGGCAGACTTGTATCCCTGACGACGAAGCGGGACACACAAGCGTGCCGCACACAGCTACAGCAATCCCAGCGCTAAATAGCTGTGGTGGGACGGACCCTGCAATCAGCTTGTTATATTGAACAGAAAATACACGAATAGTCGGTGAGCTACGAGGTGGAATGACACCATCGAGGCCGTTGTAGCCAACCGAAAAGATTTGGAGCTGCGGACACAGCACCACATTCTGGGGAATTGTTCCGGTAAGCAGGTTGCTTGACGCATCAAATAATTTTAGTGACTGCATTCCACCGTACGACGATGGTATTGTGCCGCTGATGGAATTTGCGTTGCACAAGATATTCACGACACTTGTCCACGCACCGTATTGCGGAGGAAGGGAGCCAGTAAGGTTGTTCTGATGAGCACGAAAATCAGTAAGACTCACCCAGCTGCTAAACTCTGGCGGAAGCACCCCTGTGAACCTATTGAGAGACAGGCGCAAGGTGCTGATCGTTGTCCATGATTGAAACTCCCTGGGAATCGACCCAGTCAACTGATTATTGGAACCATCAAAAAATTTCAGTGCACTCCAATTCTGATACAGTGGAGGCAGCGTTCCAGCAATAAAGTTGTCGCGCACATTAAATTTCCGCAACTGAGGCCACATACCGTACGCTGGAGGCAGCGTTCCTGAGAGGCTATTGTTGAAGCACTCAAATGTGTCCAGCAGCCTCCACGCACTATATTCACCTGGAAGCGTGCCAATAAACATGTTTCTGCTGATGAGAAAGTTCCATAACTTCGTCCATTTCGAATATTCAGTAGGAAGGGTGCCAACAAGCGAATTGACGCTGCAATCGAAATCGTTCAACTGACTCCAATTTCCGTATTCACGCGGCAGGCTACCAGTAAAGTGATTGTAGGCAACATAAATGTGGGCTAGATTTGCCCACGCACTGTATTGTGCTGGTAGGGAGCCTGTCAGCGTGTTGGCACTTACGTTGACGAGGCTGACTGATGACCACGCACTGTACGAGGGCGGCAGCGTCCCTGTGAGAAGGTTATTGGAACAATCAAACTCCGTGACGCTCATCCACGCACTGTATTCCGCTGGAAGAGTCCCTTGAAGCTGGTTGTCATTGACACGAAACCGTTGTAGCTTTGTCCACAGTTCATATTCCACGGGCAGTGTTCCGGTGATGTTGTTGTCGAATGCCCAGAACAGATACAGCGACGCCCAGCTCGAGTAAGAGAGTGGCAGCCCACCATCCAGTTTGTTGTCGGCCAAGGAGATTGATTGCAGAAGCTTCCAGTTGCTGTACGCTGGAGGCAACGTTCCAACGAATTGATTACCACCGAAGTCCACCAGCACGGGCAATGACCATCTGCTGTATTCAGGGGGCAATGTACCTTCAAGAAGGTTGTTCGAGCAACCGAAGACAGTCATCGAGGAGCACGCACTATACTCAGGCGGCAGCGTCCCTTCAATGTTGTTATTTGGGAAGTCAAACGTAGTGAGTGAGGACAATGCGCTGTACTCGGGAGGAAGAGTTCCTGTGAACTCATTGCTACCAACGCTGAACTCAACCAATGAACTCCAGCCTGAGTAGCTTGCGGGGAGTGTCCCACTAAAGCTGTTGGATGCAATTCTAAAGATCGATAGCTTCACAAATGCTTGATACTCAGTGGGCAGACTCCCAGAGAGGCTCCCCTTATCGCAATAAAATTCAATTATGCTACCTCCCCATGCACTGTACTCCTTGGGTAGAGACCCTGTTAGCAGGTTCGTACCAATGCTAACGAAGCTCAACATAGTCCACGCACTGAACACCGCCGGCAGCGTGCCTGATAAAGAATTGTTGTAAATATCAAAGCGACGCAGATACTTGCACTGCCCCAGGGAGTCTGGGAGCGATCCGCTTAAGGCATTACTCGCCACGGTCAAGATCTCTAGCATCGCCAAGCCTCCTAGCTCATCGGGAAGTGTACCAGTCAATCCACGGTAGGCAACTTCAATCTTTGTAATATCGTTCACGGCCGCGTCGCATGTCACGCCCTCCAGTCCACATGGAACATCAGCACTGCTCATGTCCCACGGACGAATCCAAGAGGCGCCGTTAGTGGCCGCATAGAGCGACTGAACAATCGATGCTCTTTCTGAACACACACACGCTGCTGTACCAAAGTGAGGGACCTCCATCAAGAGCACAAGTAACCATTGAAGTACAATGCACACCATCGTAGGTTCCCTCTTGACTGTAGGACTGAAGGCAAACAACAAAGTAAGTGAGTTGTGGATAAATTATTTCCAGTAAAAGGAGAGAGGTCCACGTGTTCGTGCCAAATTCCAAATAGTACGGTAGAGCGTTCGAAGAAGAAAGTGATGTTGAATATTTTTTAGATTTGCAACGTCAACCTTTAAACGATAACGAGAAGGCCTGATTTCACAAAAAAACACATAGCGAACAAGTATTTTCTTTTGGCTCTCAGTTCTGGGCCACATGCACTGTGAGGGGTTCGTGCGTCATGTTGCACTGGTTGCTGCCCATGGCAAGGTAGATGTAGCCCTCCTCCCCCCAGTCTGTACCCCACCAGTTCTTCAAGATCCAGTAGGGCACCGGGGCATCCAGCGTGTACCCAATCACAGTGGCGACGTGGTCGATTTGACCGTATTGACAGTCCGACATCACGCCGCCTGTGTACGTTTGCCAACTCACCGCCACCACCTCCACCGTCACGGGGCCCGTCTTGGCAACCTCTGCTTGGATGGCAGATTCATCAGAGGGCACATACACAATCTCGTTGATGCGTGCACCCTCCACACGATCCTCAAGATCGCACACGGCAACGCCGCACTGGTCTAAGGCCAGGGGATAGGACTCGTTTGTATCGACGCGGCCACTCTGGTTCGTGAGAAACCATTCAAACGTAGCGCGCAGGTAGCAGCCACAACTCTGCTCATTGGAACACGCCATGCCCTCCTGGGCGGAAAGGGGGATCAGTTTCCCGTTGACAAGCTTATTGATGCCCTCAGCAGCAGTTGCAAATCCGAATGCACAGATAATAGTTGAGCACTGCCCTTGGTCTGGAATTGGGGTGACGGCACCTTCCAGGCGGTAATCAACACTTCGGGGGAGGGCAGACACGTCCACTTGAGCTGTGTGGCCAGACGCAGGCTTTCGTGTGTTGTCGCTTCGAAGTGTCAAGTACTTTTGACGAAACTCTTCAGGAGTCAAGTCAGAGAACTTCGTGACGCCTGCAGTCGCTATCCCTGCAGTACGCAGTTGGTTGGCCTCAAACACAGCGCGTCGCCCATCTCGCTCCTCTGCTGAGTCGTACTTCTTTCCGTAGAACTCAACAAACTGATCGAAGGTGGCGGGATGAGTTGTAGGTGGTTGGTGTTGGGCAACGTGAACAGCATCCACCAGCGCCAGCACGAGGGCAATGCAGCACGCAAGAAGGTAGGCTGTTGAGATCAGTTTCATGAGATACGAAAAGTCAAATGCAACACTATTCGAGAAGAGAAACAAAAGTAGGCGACATACATTGCGCTTGCTTACCTCAAAGGCCACAAGACAGGGACCACTGTCGAAACAAATTTTGCGAATGTTTTTTTTGATGTTGAATCCATTTCCACGCAACAAGTTAATCGATGCATCACTTGATGATACGCGAATCCATATAAAGGAAGGGCATCCTTGGAGACACAACAACACAATCGACAACGTAAGAAGAGAGATGCGTATAATCCGATTCCACCGTTGCCAGAAAGGCTGTGAGACGCGGGGGGCCATCACCGCACGGTCTAATGAGCCTCATCCGTGTGTAGCTCCAGCGATACTACGAAGGAAATCAACGAGGCAACGCTGCCCATCAAAATCATCTTGAGCGCTGATATCATCATTGCCCTCCACTTGGCAGCGTTGCTCATGGCGCCACAAGAGTCTTGGGTGACGGTCACGTAGCCCTTCAGGAGACCTAACGTGAACAGTGACAGGACGCCAAGAATGCACGCGGCCACAAACCTCCTGCTGTCCGTCAGCCACGACATGCGGGCCCAAGGTGCGTACGCTGCTAGGGGCAAGACGCCGAAGACGACAAAAGAGGTGAACATCACAGCGCCGTTGCGAGCCGCTTCCACAAAACTAGAGTCCTGATACCAAGCATTGTGCCCTCCACCGCCCGTCGCATGACCTGCTGGTGTGGATGGTCCATCTTGTTCGTGCTCCGCTTCCGCAAGACTACTAAGAAAGTCGCCCATGCCCATCGAGAACGCATCCGCCACTAAATTCGCCGCTCCCAATGTAAACAGAACCGCCGCAGAGATGTGCCCTTTGCTGTGGTCACCGTGTCCTCCATCGGACGATGACTTCACCAGGCCAGATGTGGAGCAAATAAGAACGATACTCGTTGTGAGTCCATCGAGGCCTCCAAACACTGCGCTGCGAAGGAACTTGCCGCTGCGCACGTACACCGCCAGTGGCAGCACACGCTCCTTGCTGGGTGTCCCCGGAGGCGTGTGTGTTCCGCTAGTCGTCAAAGGCGCTACACCAGCGCCGCGGTGCTTCAGCTCTGATGAGGGGCCAGCTGCATGCGCCGCGGCAGCAACGCCTTCGAGCCGACGTCGCAGTTGATCTTCACGTGCAGCAAGATCGGCCTCCCATTCCTGGAGGCGATGTTCTCTCTTTTGGAGTGCATCGTCCATCGACAGAGTAGTCTGGTGGTACTCTTCACGTATCGTTTTGTGACGTGCACTTATTGCGTAAGAAGTTGTGTGGTTTTATTGTTTTTTTTTAAAAGGGAAGATGCAGAAATATGGCAGTGTGGGAAGCCCGACACCAGCGAAGAGAGGAAACAGAGCAGGTACCCTTGTCGTTTGACTGGAATGTACAAAATACGAACTCAAACAAAGCGACCCGCGACCAGTTCTCTCATGTTGTCTTTGAAAGCTGCTGACTTTGCTCAGCCGCATCCGTAGCGATATTTGCATTGACGTCCACGAGGGCCATCACCGTGGCGGCCAACGATTCGTGCGACTTTAACAACTGCACCAAAGCGTGTTTCACGCGAGCGTGGCGATGTGACTGCCGGGCTGCCGCACGTTCACCACGTGGACTGCGGAATGTGTGTGTCGTCGTCGCCTGAGCAGTGCTGGGGTGCATGGCGTACTTACTCTTCGTGCTAATGTTCGCAAACAATTGAGGTTCCCAGTCCGGCACACTTCGAAACGCTTTGGCGTACAAGTAGTCACGTTCGTGTTCATAGAGCGTCGCTTTTTTGAGCACTTCATCCACTTCCACATCTTCATATTTACGCAAGAGACCAACGCACTTGTCGCGTTCATCACGTACAAAGTGCACCTTTGTCACGGTAGTTTCCTTCTCCACATACGATTGTGTGGCCACTGCCTGAAGGCGCTCCATTTGCTGTTCCAGTTCCTCGATCTTCACTTCCTGTGCACACAGTTGTGCACGGGCATTGTCTGACCCCTCCTTGCGGCCTCTGATGAGCCCCTCCTCTCTCGCCCCTTTGATGGCTTCGTTCAGCCGGAGCTCAAATGTGCGCTTCATGCTTTCTACTTGCTGAGCATGTTGAGCCGCCATGGCTAATTGCACAGCTTTCTTCAAAGATAAATTTCCTTGGAAGTCTTGTTTGGACGCTTGCAGGACGATACTTTTTTCTAGGAGATCGTCTGTCTTTGTGTTGGCGAGGGAATCTGCTAGGCTTCGCATGTTGCTGTTAGATTTCTTCATCTTTGTCTTCTCATCGTCCTCGTCCTGCTCATCGTCATCATCGCCACGAGGCGAGCCTGGGCTAGCTCCGCGAGGTTGGGAATTGCCAGAAAAGCTCATGGCGCGGTGCTGTTTGGCTAGGGATCGGGGAGTCAACGATACAATCTTGTGTACCGTCTCAGCGTTAGACTTAAAAGGATCGACTTTAGATTGTAGCACCTGTGCATATTCCCCTGTCGGGGGCGTCGCTTGACTGCTGAGGTGAAGCGAGGCCACTGCACGTTGCTGTTGCATTCGTTCGTACTTTTCTTTGAGGTCTTCGTCCGCCAATGCCTTTCGCTCGAGTACTTGCAGAAACGCAGCCTTGTCTGGTGGAATGAGAGGTTCCTGCTGCAGTTGATGTAACGAAGACGAGCTACTCCCATACCGAAGCTGCTGCTGTGAAGAGTGTTTGTTGTGGTCCGAAGCGTTATTGTTTTGTGGCGGCACTAGCTGCCTCATGCTCTTTGTGATCTCCCGTAGTGAGTCAATGCTTCGTTGAGCACGCACCATGCTCTCCAGTTTAGGGAGGGGCTTAAAGGCATCCTCCCTCGCAGCAGCGAGGCGGCGCTTTGCATCGTCCAAGGTCATGTGCTGCCGTTGTGTTGGTGCCGCTGTGGTGAGGGCAATGTCGTTGCCTGTGGAATAGTGTGGTGGCTGCATATTTGTATGATGGCTCCCTCCCTGTGTGTGATCCGTGTGTTATGCAAAGGGAACACAAAACAAACGGTTCTCATGTGTAACGTATTATCGCACAAATAGCATATTCATTCAATCGTCTGGTATCCCTGAGGAACATGCGATCTCTTGCGGGAGTGAAAATAAAAAAAAAAGAATGCAGACAACTAAAAACTTGTTTTCCATAATCTTTGTGTACATTATTTTGGCAAGTGCGGTTTCGGGCTAAACGTGCACCACCGCACACCTTTTGTGGCTAAGCTGTTTACGACTGGGGCGACACGGAATTTCCCAGCACAAGTTGTTTGATCTCCTCAAGGGATTGATGCACTTGTGCCTCAGCAGCGACAGACTCCTGAATACGCTCTTCAATCCGGGATAAACGTTCTGACATGGAGTGAAGTCTTTCCCGCTGAGTACTCGTAGTACGAATGCTTCTGCCAGCCGTCCTGTTGGAGACCTGCGTCCCACTAGTGCTGCCCCCGGTCACTGGTGTGGTGGCAATATTGAGTGCTGAGTTGCTCTTGGAGAGCGACGTAGACACGTTGCTGGCGGTGGACGCACCCAACTCAAGGAGCTTCTTCTTCTTTTTAAGCGCTGCGATCATTGCGACGGAGGACGATCCACGGCTGAATACAGACATCATGTCGTCCCCTTGAGTGGTGACAGGGGAGCCTCCTACGCTGCCAATGGATGTCGAGAGTGGTGGTGGCGCTGGGATGTTGGGCAGTCCGGGGAGGGGTGGCTTTCCAAGAGCATTGGACGGTAGGGGGAACGCAGCACTGTTTTTTGTTCGTTCTTGTGTCAGTCGGAGAGCGTGGCTTTGGTACGAGTCCAGCGGCAATGCCAACGCCGTTGGTCGCTCGTTCTGCTCGATGTGAAGCTCGCGATCCAGCGACTGATGCGTGACTGGTGGCAACGCGTGGTTCTTGTTCTTTTTGTATGACTGTTTCTTCGAGAAAAACAGTTGCATTGTTTGGGCGCCACCTCGGTTGGGACTATTCACGTCGTCAACATCGTTTGTGCTTTGGCGTGCAGGGGAGCCGTCCATCCCATCGAAACCGCGCCACACACGTCGCGCAGTAGCGTCAGGAATAGCGTTCACGAATTGCTTCCTCAAACGGTCCTCGTTGTGAATTCTCCTTTTAAACAACTCCGCGTCTTGTGAGGTGATGTACTCAAACCTCATGCTCGTCATTCAAACACCTTTCGACTGTTTACTTATATTTTGACGATGATGATGATGATGACTGTGAGTACTGTAGCTCCTTCGTGGTTATCGTTCTCTGTGGTGAGTACCACTGAATCAATAGCGTGGGAGGGGAAAAATAGTGAAAAGCTAGCAAGGACAAAAAGCGTTACAAAGAGCAATTTCATGCTTTCTTTTTTGTTTCCATTTTTTCTTAAACTTGTTTTTGGATTCCTTCTTTCATTGTTTTCGCATTTGTTTCTGTGCGAATGTTTTCCAATCATCAGTCTCAGTGGCACATGTTCTCCTTTCATGTCACTCTTGTTCTTTAATGAACCAAATTCTGAATTTGGATTGAGAAGTCTCACGCAATCGCCAATTTCACTGGCTGCGGATGGTTGAGGATGGGTCACATGGAGCATCTGATGAATATTTGGCAGAGCTCGTTTGCTGATACGAAGGAGGTGATTGTTGTTCAGTTCACATGAGTTCTTGAACACCGTTTGTTGAACTCATATTTTCTGTTCTCTTTGAGCTGAAGTTTGTCATTGCCTCTTTTTTCCCAATTTTTTCTTTTTGTTGTTGCATTGTTCTACTTGTTCCTTTGTACGTTTTTTTTTTGTTTTGATTTGTTGTGTATTTCTTTTCTTGTTCTTTGTTTCTTTTTCCTGTCTGTGTCCCACAGCTTTGTCGGCAGGGGAAAAAGTACCTTTTTTGCTTGTCAACCTTACACGGGTGGGTTCATCCTCCGGTAGGGGTGATCAAAGCCACGCAGTTTGCCAACTATCATGTGAAGGCATGCGATTGAGTGTGAGTATGGGCCACAGGGAGCATCTCGTCGTTGCTCATTGCTCAGGGCGGATACAGAGAAGGCGAAGGTTTTTGCGTTGTTTGTTTTCACAGAAGTAGTCCGGAATATTCATCGAGACACACAGCGAATATCATACAACAACGAAAAAAAAAGAAAACAAGTGATGGGGGATGGGGAGGGGGAAAAAGCATGCAGCAGAATGAGTCAGCCTTACGAGCATGTTCTCCAAGGCTGCTATTCCTGCGCGATGAGAAAATCTGACGAAACTTGTTAGTACACCGTCAGACGGTACAAAAGGTTGTGATGGGGGAGATCACGGCGAATGAGATACTTGCGGAGCTCCTCCAAGCCAACGTAGATGGGAATGATCCAGCAGCCAGTGAAGACATACTTGATCCAGATGGGGTCGACTTTACAAATATCCTGGAGGCCGGGGAGGTAGATGACAAGGATGCCGATGCACAAGGAAAATAACATCCCAAGCAGAAGGCGAGGATTGGCCTTCATGCGCTCAGCCGAGATGCCACTGTTCACTTGCGTGCGACGGCAGAAGATGTTACCAAACTGGGCCCACACAAGATGAAGAAAATACGCTGCCTGAGCACGTGCGAGGGCCGTTTGACGGTAATCGTACCACTGACTTTTGTCAGCGCAGCTTCCTTCGTACTTGGTATTCGCAAGGCACAGGTTCATGTACAGCGTCTCATCTTCAGCGGTGAAGTCGGCGGGTTCAGTGGCCCAGTCCGTGTTTGTGTACCACAGCTGGTTGACGCTGAAGCCCTCCTTGTAGAACACCCACACGAAGCCCCAGTAGCACATAAACGTCTCGACCAGGCCAATAAGGCCGTACGTAAGCAGCATCATTTTGACCGTCACGAGATCCTGGTCGGGGGTGCGGGGTGGAATGAGCATAATAGAGTCTTCAGGTTCCTCGTACGCCAACATGACGGCCGGGAACAATTCCGTGCCGAGATCAATAAACAGAATGACAAGTGTCTGGATGCCGAGGGGGAAGCCTCCCACGATGGTGATCAGGAAGGGCACCACCTCCGGCACAAGGTGCGACAAGACGTACGCAACGCACTTCTTGAGATTCTCGAAGATCAGGCGTCCCTCTCGCACACCGTCAACGATCGCACCGAAATCATCGTTGAGCAGGACCACCTGTGCAGCGTCGCGGGCAACGGCGGAACCAGAGCCCATCGCGATACCAACGTGCGCAACTTTCAATGCGGACGCGTCGTTCACACCATCACCGGTCATAGCGACGATCGCGCCAAGTTTGTGGAGATGGTGCACAATGGCTTGCTTTTGTTCAGGCATTGTGCGTGCAAACACCGCCTGCTTGCATTCAAACACAAAGTCCCAGTCTGCCTCAGTAAACTTGGGGATGTCGTTGATGCCGTGGACGACGCAGAAGGTGGTCTCAGGGTTTTGGTCCGAGGTGCGCTTGAGCACTTCGCAGGGAGTGAGTTGGTAACCAAGGGATTGGCAGATCGCAACGGCAGTGGCGGGGTGGTCACCTGTGACCATGTAGACCTGAATCCCGGCACTTGCGCATTGATCGAGCGCAGCCTGTACGGTGGGACGCGGTGGGTCTACAAGGGAGATGAGGCCTGTGAAGGTGAATCCGCTGAGGGGGAAGATAGGCTCCCCGCCTTCATCCGTAAGGTCGCCTTCAGGAGCATCGTACGGCATTGAGGCGAACATCAGCACGCGTTCTCCCTTCTTGGCGATGGTCAGCACCATGGCCTCGATTTCAGCACGCGAATCATCGTCTAGCGGCTGCTCACCCTTGGCACTGGCCCAAGTGGTGCATCGTGGCAGCACACGCTCCGCCGCACCCTTCATGAAAATGCGGTGCGTGCTCGTGGCTTCATTGGTGGTGTTGACACTGACCATGTACTTGTTGGTTGAGTTGAAGGGCACTAGACCAGCGCGGGGATTCGATGCGCGTACTTCTTCAATCGGTTGCACAGTCTCAAAGAATTTGATGAGCGCCGTCTCGGATGCATCACCTCGTGCCTGGCGCTTGAGCACATCACTCTCAAAGGTAATGAACGTCGCCTCAGTGCTTAACGTCGCGCAGATTTGCAGCTGCTTGAAGTTCGGATCCGATGCGTCGTAGAGCGCGAGATCCTTTGCGCCGGGGGTCCACGGACCTTTGTGTAGCTCACCACCGTAGTACAAGTGCGAGACGGTCATGCGGTTGCACGTGATCGTACCTGTCTTGTCCGAGCAGATGACGGTGACTGCACCGAGGGTCTCGATAATCTCCATGTTCGTCACCAGGACACCGCGGTCCAGCATGCGCTGGGCAGTGAGAGTCAAAGCGACCGTGATCTGGGGGAGCAGACCTTCGGGGACGTTTGCAATGACGATGCCAATGACGTACACGATGGCAACATACCACTTATCACCGCGGCCGAAAGAGAGGCCGAGCACAATACCGGACAACACAACCGCAATGCCGGACATGAAGAAAATAATACGGCGCACCTCACGCTTCAGGAGAGTGTCGGGGGTTTCGGCATTGGTTGTGGCTTCAGCGATCTTGCCGAGGAACGTGTTGTCACCAGTGGCGAAAACGATGGCAACCCCACTTCCAGTCGTGAAGGTGCAGCCTGAGCGCGCAATATTCTTGGCCTCAAAGAGGGTCTCGTGGCGAGGCTCGGTTCCAAGCTTGATGTCAATATTTTCACCAGTCAGCGGCGCGTTGTTGACCTTTAGTTCCGATGCCTCCAGGATACGCAAGTCAGCCGGCACCTTCTCTCCAACACTAACTTTCACGATATCACCAGGGACCAGATCAGCCGAGGGGATCTTGAATGTTCTGCCACCACGCACCACGAAAGAGTCTTCGGCCGCCATCTGCATGAGCGACGCCATGACACTGTCCGCCTGCCCCTCTTGGTACGTCTGGAACCCAGAGGTGATTAAAATGACGATGATCAGCACAATGGCAAGTGCCAACGTCTGAACGTCGAATAAGTCTTGTTGCGTCTTTTCAATCGCAAAGACCACGAAGGCCAGGACAGAGGCGCCGAAGAGCATCAGCGAAAATCCACCGAGGCAGTTTAGGATAAATGTCACCAGTAGGCTTTGGCGGGGTGGCTCGGTGATTTTGTTAGGGCCCACCAACCGCAGTTGCTCATTTGCTTCTGCGTCAGTGAGACCTGAGATGCTGGAGTGGAAGAACTTAAACATCTCTTCTTGCGTCAACTTGTGCCAGTTGTCGTCCGTCGCCTGCGCTTGCGCCTCGCGCACCTTCGCTGCAGAAATCTTGCGCTGCACGAGGCCTGAGTGCTGGCGCATTGCACCGGTTGGGGATCGTGGCGGCACTTCGCCCTCCTCGTACGCGACGCGAGTCGCTCCAATGTCGAGGGGAGCTGCCTTAAGGCGCTGCAGGAGTGAGGGGCTGCCACCACCTTCACTTGGCTGCACTTGGTCTTGCATGCGACGGAGCCGAGATGTGTTTCGCCGAACAGGATCTTCTGGGGCGAAGGTTGAGGTCGGCGCACCCATCTCGATGGGCTCATGTGGCTTCTTGTCTGTCATCTTAATTACACTCTTTCTCCTCTTCTCTCTTGTTTGCTGCTGTCAGTCTTGTGGACTTGATCTACATATTTAGTAAAAAAGAGAGTGAGCGAAATGGAGTGACCGGCAAACAGTATGAGATCAAAATTTCGAGTTAATCATGCGCCACGTAAAAAGTGATGTGACCCTTTTTCTCTCGTCTAAGACACCGAATAGAAATCAAACAGTGCAAGTGCCAAATCTGGTGCAGCTGCCTGTTGCCCCTCCTCCACACTCTTCAATGAGACGCCGATGACCTCTGTTGCGGTCACACCCGTTAGCGGTTTATTCGTCGCGGTGCAGAAATATGTGTAAGACTCACGGATAAATACCCCATCAAACACAGCAGCATAGTGCTGCTGGTGATCAGGAGCAGCAGTCCTCCTCTTCATGGCATTAGGAAGTGCATCCAACCAGTGATAGTGTATTATCCTTCCCTCCTTCAAGTAGTCTGCGTGCTTCTGAACCAACGCCCACATGGCGGGGTCACCTGCTGTTGTGCTTGCTGCTGATGATGCTGCTGCTAATGCTGTGCCGTCGCCCTCAGTGATAAAACGCTTAGGACAACCAGTGGCATCGTTTCCGTGCAAGGTGGTGTTCCCGTCATGTTCCTGTATCAGGTGGGTGCGTCCGGGAGGGGAAAACTGTCATAATCATCCGCAACGCACCACTGTCTCTCGCTGGGTGACGGCTGCACAGTCAGCGGCCAGCTTCATAAACAGCAGCTCGCATAAGTCTTCATCGTACGGCACGTCTAATGTCAGCAGCAGTGGGGCATCCATGGGCTCTGGATGCAGCGTTGTGTGTAACAGTGCACCAAAGGCAGGCATAGCGACCAGCAACGCCTCGTCCTCTTTTCTAAAGTTGTGGTACGTCGACTCTGCAGAGAACAGCAGCGCACTTCCCATGGACCCAAAGTAGCAGTCCGTGTCGTAAAATGCGCTACAAAAGCGCCTTGGGGCAATCTCACGTGGAGGCGCTGCATCACTTCCGTTGTTGGATGCATTGCTAGTCGTCGTGTAGTTGTCGACCATGTACGCGTTGATGGGTGAGGCGCACAAGTCCATGACGTTGTAGCCTTGCTGGTTGAGCGTCACCTTTAAGGCGCTATCTGCGCAGAGCTGAAGTGAGCCGCTTGAAAGGCAATGCTCGTACCTCATCACAACAGCTGCACACCGCAAGTCGCTGAATGCCGCCATCACTTCTTTTGGGTCGACATCATTGCCTCCTGCTGTGTACCTCTTAGCGTCCCTCGTGGCGCCAAACGCAGCGTAGCATCGCTGCAGCCGCAGCCACGATGCCTCTGGGATAAGCACGGGCCTCACATTGACCGAAGTTCGTGCCAGCAGTTTGTTATCAATCCCAAAGACGGCATCGGTTGCGTAGCCCTCTGGCCACTGCACGCCAACCTCAACAAGAGGTCCTTGAATGCGTTGATGAGATGGAGTCGTCTTTTGAGCTTCGGTGATGCGCCGCACAAGTGGCCGAAGCCACTGCTTCTGCACATCAGTTGAAAGTTTCCCTCGTGTGGCGCCTGTTGTTGTTGGAGGTGGCGAAAGAAGTGACGCAATGTGCGCGTCGATGTCCTTCACTGCTTGCACACATCGTCGTGCGAGTCCAAAGTCAGCAACAAACGTCGTGACGGCATTAATAAACGTCTCATTATTTCGGACGGAGGCAATCGACTTGAAGGTGAGATCTCGAATAAGCTGATCATCGAAGGAGTTGAGGCGGGCAGTAGAGCATGATGAAGAGGACGTTGGTGGCACTAGCAACATCGCTTCCGTAGGAAGAAAATGAACTGCAGAGAGTGCTGCGTAGTCAACGACGGCAGATGACGTGTCTGTCTCCTCAGATGATGATGAGGATGCCTTTGAAGGCACTAGTGGGAGGTGTCTTGCCGTCTGGGAGAGAACCCACTTCGCTAGCGCTTCACGGCAATGGCGCCAGAACTTTTTCGGTTCCTCAATTGTTTTTTGGTAGAGATTCACAGAGGAGGAGGAGCTCCCTTTTGGCGCCTCCTCGAACACTGCTTCGTATTCACTTCGAAACGTCTCCCGCACCACGTGCCAGTAATCACCTACCCATGCTTCCCGATGGAACGCAACTGCTGGGTGGGTCTCGTCAAGGTTGCTCTGAAGCAGTGATGATGACCTAGGCCTTTTCGCTGCCATGTTGTTTGTGTGCTTTATTCTGAGAGGGCGAAAAAGGAAACAAACAAATGATCGCAAGCAGTGCCGACCCTTTCTACAAAATTGATGGTTTAGATGACAAGTTGAGCGCAATTTGTGGGTTGCCATCTGTTCTTTTTTTTTTTTCCTTTCTTGGCAACAGCAGTGTTGTGCGAGGTCTGGTTTCCAAAATGAAACTGGCAATGGCAGGGTGGCAGCAACGAGAGGGGGCAACAAAAAGTTAAGATGATGGGAGGCAAGCGATCGCTCTGGCCTGTCACGCAAAGCACACTAGAGAAGTAAAAAGTTGTTCACTGGTCTAAAACAGCAGCACAAACCAACCTAATGTTGTGAGATGGAAAAATTGAAGGGACCGGGGGACCGGGGGAAGGAAAGATAGTGAGAGAGGGGCGAGCAAAGTACTCGCCACGGAGTAAGCATACGTTTGTTTTCTTTTTTTTCATCCGTGTTGACTCTTTTTTGTTGTTGTTATCGCCTCAGTATTGACTGTGTGTTGTTTTGGTGCATCATATGCTTAGTGCGCGCCTCCTCCCATGAGACCCCAATTCGAAATCATTGACCTCAACGCTAAGTTGGGCCGCAGCTCCAAATCACACAACCCCAGCCCAGTAAGAGGCGAGGTAATGTTGCCGTCATAGATCCACTTCTCAATCGCACTACGCTGGTACGTGTTACCATCGCTGGTCATGACGGGGTCGTCCATAATGCACTGGGTGATGCTACAGAACAACTCCGGAGGAATGCGCGCTGCATTTGGGTCACCTCGCTCGTTTGCCGCAACTGCTTCCAGGAGCGCTTTTGAGACCAGAATGGGCTTCAGCGTAGCAGCTGGAGGGGCAGCTTGAGGAGTAGGGGGCGACACGCTCCAAGCAGCGGTCGCAGGAAGTGCGTGGTAGTGCGCCCTGGGAGTGTCCATCGGTGAGGAGTGCATAGTGGAATCGTCGTCGCTACCAAACGAGCGATGAAGGATGAGGTTCGATGCTTGTCTGCGTACAGGACTTCTCGGAGGTGATATTGCTGCATGACTATGATTCCCGGAATCGCTGTTCATAAACCCCGCGGCACTGTTGCGATCAAATGTGTTTCGTTGCATCTGTAACTCCAACGCCACACGAGGTGCGTCCCTCATGCCACGGAACTGCAGACGCTGAAGTGTTCTCTCCAGACGTCGGATTGAAGTTTCCACAAAAGATTCGTCGTCAAGCTCACGGACTGCGTTCAGGCGACTGAGGCCCTCCTCCAGTAGTTCAATGGCGGCGCGGAGAGAGACATCGCTCCCTTCGCTAATCAGACGCACCGCTCGCTCGTTGCGATCTGCCATATCCGTCAATGCAAAGGTGACCGCGACAACAGGGTCAATGTGACGAGGTAGCGGCACAGCGCTTGCTTGCTGCAAGGAGTCAGGGCTGGGGACAGTAATGCGCACGTCCTCCTCCTGAAGATGGAGTTGCAGTGGGTTGTTCACCGGCTGGCAACTAAACACCAGGCGGGCTACCTTGACGGACCAACCACCGCTCTCATCTTGCTCTGCCCCTTGTGCCAGCAGTGACCACGCAGTTGCAGCTGGGATATCGATGC
>CYKH01000643.1:7735-17763 GCA_001460835.1 Bodo saltans | reverse complement strand
TTCCACATTGAACAGTGCATTTCCGCTGATGGAGTCGATTGCGGATAGTCCCGGTGCTTGCAGTGCACCCCCACCAGCAACGAGCTTTTTCAGCAATTCCAATCCACCAGGAACTTCTTGTTCCAACAGCCGCCGCGAGATCACCACTTCCGCTTCAAGGGCCTTCACCGCATCGGTTAGTTTTCGATTCTGCTGAGCCATCTGTCGCCAGCGGTCACGTTGCTCGAAGGAGGAATGCTCGGTGAGCGACGATTTGATGCGCCGAGACGCAGATTCGATGGCTACCACTTCGTTTACCAGCATTGCATGCTTCTTGCTTAACAATTCTTCCAATTGCGACGATCGTCGGAGCGGTTCGACGTGAAGTTCCCAGTGAGGAGAACGGGTTGTGTCGAGGCCCAAAAGTGGCGGCACTGCAGCATCGTCGATTCCGTGGAAGACATCCCCAATAGTTGGTACAACGAGCAGCTCCTCTCCTCTTCCGCTGGTGCCTCCTCGTGGTTGTTTATGACGACGTACTGGGGTCAGGTCCACTGCTTCCACAGCCAGTTTTGTGTTAGGCCCGAGGTGCGCCCAATGAATCCGCAATAATATGCCGCACAATTCTTCTGTCGCACCTAGTGGAACACCGACTAACAAGTCATGCTCTTTGCTTGTAGATTGATCAGACGCGACGGCAATTCCAAGGAGACTAAAACACGGCACCACGCCGCTTCTGGACATCGCCGCTGCCGCTTTTGAATTCGAGGAGCCTAGAAGTTGATGTGCAGCTTGCTGCAGAAGCTCGTGCGCGCTTTCTTGATCAATGCCACTTTCACGAGCTGCTCCTCTCGCAGCATGTTGTCGAATCGCATCGGATGATCGCGCGTCTCTGGCGACCAAATCGAGAACAATGAGACGAGCAATGGTTGCGATTGGAATGCAACGAATGACAACAGCTGTCATGCTCTTTGCTTGTAGATTGATCAGACGCGACGGCAATTCCAAGGAGACTAAAACACGGCACCACGCCGCTTCTGGACATCGCCGCTGCCGCTTTTGAATTCGAGGAGCCTAGAAGTTGATGTGCAGCTTGCTGCAGAAGCTCGTGCGCGCTTTCTTGATCAATGCCACTTTCACGAGCTGCTCCTCTCGCAGCATGTTGTCGAATCGCATCGGATGATCGCGCGTCTCTGGCGACCAAATCGAGAACAATGAGACGAGCAATGGTTGCGATTGGAATGCAACGAATGACAACAGCTGACTTATCAAATACATAAACGCAACTGTCGCTGACAATTAGAACAAACGAGAACGACGGATCTTGGGGAAGCACAGCAGAGGTTGTGCCCGACGAAGAGGCTGCTGTTGTTGTTCCACGTGATTGCGACAAAGGTCCGGGGGCGTTTGACGATGGCCTGATAGAGTCGGTCCTCTGAGAGCCCCCCGAGACAAGAACGCAGTCAGAGAACCAGTGCACCACACATCCTCTGAGTGCATCAAAGTTTGTGTAGCCACCTCCTTGTGGGATCGACGCTTGAGGAAGGTCGGTGCGGGGATCGATCATGTCCGAATGCATTGTGTTTGAAAAATGATTTTACTTTCTGAGCACATTGCAAAAGAAAAAAATAACGGGATACACAAGAATTGGAGATGTGAGGAAGAAAAGAAAAGAAAGATGATCAAAACAACCTTCATCCATATTTGTTTGTTTTCCCTCATCCATCAAATCAAAACGAAAGAAAACTACATGCGTCGTGGTGTGTGTCGCATTCATGTTTAAACGTTTTCTTCGCCAAAAGACTCTAACAACGTCGCAAGTTCACTCTCAGTCAGCGCTTCGTCGTCGTCGGTGTCGGTATCCTTGAACAGCACATTGAATGTCTCGTCATCGAGAATGGTATTTGTGTATCCCAGACGGTGCAACGCGCTGCGGACTTCGGTCTTGCCGATGGTCCCAAGCCCGTTAAGTTTCACATCGACACCACAAATTTGAACAATCTTATCTTTGTTGGTGATGGCAGACGCTGGAATGCTTGAGGAGTAAATACTGTCAGAAACAGCAGCATGGTTCGTCGCGTCATCGGAAGTGTCGAGTGAACGTGTGGCGTGCTGATGACTTTTGGGGCTTGCATACAGCAAGGATGACGACGGCTCGGCACGCGCGCTGTTGATGTTGTGTGTGGTGGTGTCGCGTAGTTGTCGAGGAGAGGATGAATGATGGTCGTAGCTTCCACGCAAAGGAGATGCATAGAGGGAAGCTGAAGGAATAACAGACGATTTTGACTGGGGCGCGGTGCCAAACTTGCGAGGTCTGCTTCCGTGCGAACGCATTGATGCCCACTGTGCAAGGGCGTGATACTGCACCGGAGTGAACTCAGCATCCATAACGTCATCATCATCGTCTAGTAGCAGTGAGGCGCTCCTCGAGGCGCAATGAATCGCACTTGCAAGTGCCTTCCTATGTCGGGTTTCTTCATATGAGGGGGATGATCCCGATGGCGTCAGCCGGAGAAGCTGACATCGAGCACGGACAATTGCCAAGGGGAACGGCAATGCATGATCGGCGGATTTTGGCGACGACGTTTCCTTCGTACCAGCGACGGCAGACAAACCACCGGATAGAAGCAAGTCGACAAAGGTTAACCCATCGGCGTCTACTGATTCGGGTTCTGCGGTGGCAGCTGTTGTGTCGGTAAGTCCTGCCACGAGCTGTTGGGTCGTCGGTAATATTTCAATCTGATTGCTGACGGTTTGCAATGATGCGCGGGTTCTTTGACGATCTGCCGAGATGGGCAGCAGTGCAGAACCGAGGAGGCTCAATAAAGGGTCACCTTCGTGAAACATCGCCACACGCTATGTTCTTTCGAAGTTGCTATTTTGCTTCTCTTAAGAAATCCCCAAAACAATTAGCGGATTAGAGGATGAAGTTAAAAAATCGGCTCGAGCCCACGAAAAAAAAAACAACAACCCCGGATATGAGGTGGAAAAAAAACACCCCACAGTAATACACAGCGTGATGATTTTTTTTTTTTTTTTTGGGGGGGGGGGAAATCTTTACAGATACCAACAATCCTTGCACCTTGGCGAGCGCTCATGTTGGTTATGCGTTTTTTTTTTTTGCGATGTACTTATCGAGACTGTTGTCAGAGGGGAGGTGGGGAATGGTTGCGTGTTCATGGGGAGGAGGACAAGTCGACGGGGAGAAAATCATCAAACACAAAAACCCAATGTCAAAATGATACAAAGTGAACGTTGTACTGTTTCCACCGCTTCGCCTTCTTGCGTATACACTGCAACTCAAAAAAAAAAAGGCAAAGAATTTGTTGGAATAGTGTAGCGAAATATAAAAAAAAGGAGGTTGAGTTGAGTGTGGGAGGAAACACACACACACAACGACGCCAAACTCTTAGTCTTACGTTGACCTTTCCTCATATGTTTTCTTGGTTGGCCTTTTCTTCTTCCTCTCGCATTCTCTTAAGTGACTCAACAACAATGTTTTACGTTGACATCATGCCAAGTTTCTTGGAGCGAATAAAAAAAAAAGTAGGTTTGAGTGTGGGAGGAAAAACACACACGACGCCAAACTTAGTCTTATGTTGACCTCTCATACCATATGTTTTCTTGGCTTTTTCTTCCTCTCGCATTCTCCTAAATTACTCACTGTTGCAGATGGAACGAAGTCCTTCGCGAGAAGGGATTTGCTCCGACTTCGTGGGCACCTTCAACTCCCAGGTGACTCGCGTGATTAATCACTGCCTTGCGTCGAGTTTCCGACACAAACACGACACGTGCCGCGTTACGCGAGGACATTGGAGTCATATCGGTGTGGTCGTCACCGAACACGCGCAGGTGCAGGTTGCCCAAAGGCTCATCATTGTCGTCTTCATCGTCGTCATCCTCGTGTTGAGGGGCGATTGTGTTCGCTTTGGCGCGTGCAGCCGAGGGGGATCCGAATTTCGGGGGTGATGGGACAATGGCCGTATCAATGGCAGCGTCAGTGGCATTGATGCTCACTACTGGGACGCTAGATGTGCTTCCGCCACTACCGCGGCTCTCAGGCGAGGCAGGTGCATCGACGATCACTTCAAATTGAGCACCATCCACTTGGAATGTGTCTCGCAGGGACAAGCGGCGATGATGAGCTGCACCACCGGCCGCTGTTGCACTGCTGCTTGCGCTGACGAGGGATGTTGTACTTATCGACGCTGAAACTTCGGGACGAGCGGTGGCCGAGAGATTGGCGAACTCCGACGACCTAGCAAGGTGGAGGAGGTTGCCGCTAATGTTCAGAACGCTGCCTGTGCGATGCAATTGTGAGGTGACAGGAATCCTAGACAATGAAGCTTTTTTCTCAAGACGCGCCAAGACGGCCTTGTCTGCTTTCTCCACTCCTACGACAGCGGGATGCTTTGCAACAGTGCGGAGAGATGCACGATCGCTTGGATTCTTCTGTAACATCAACGTCAACAAGTCCCTCCAGTAGTCGTAGAGTGTATCGGTAATACTCTCGGGCTCGGGAAGCTCTGCTCGAGATGGGAACACGAGCATTTCACGAACAATAGCACGGGTCTGCGCTTGGAAGGTGGTGCCGTAAAATGGCAACTTGCCCACCAACGCAGCGTACATGGTGACGCCAAACGCCCACACATCCGCCTCTTTGCCGGTTGTGTGGCGGCCGTTATCTTCGCCAGGGATGGCGAAAGGGGGCGAAAACGAGGCGGCTGGGGTTTCATTACCCGCCACTGCGCGACAGAGCTCCGGGGCAAAGAACGCGGGGGTGCCCACAGAAGGGACTCCCTTTGGACGACCTCCATCGTTTTCTAACTTCTCCACGATGGCGCTTTCACCAAAGTCGCTAATCTTCACCAAATTCTCCTCCACGATCAGAATGTTATCCGGTTTGATATCGCGATGCACAATATTGTGCTTGTGCAGGTACCTCAGCCCTTCACAGATCTGTTGCGTGAACAACGCAAGCTTGGTGATGGGGCGAACGACAGTCGTCGTAAGACAACTGCGACCGGTCGCTGCTGCAGAAAGTCGTCGCCCTCCACCATGGGATGGATCAGAGCTGCTCGACAAAATCTTTACCAGCGGCCCGAACCTGCAGTAGTCCATCACCAAGTGAATCTGCTGTTCATCGTCGTCATCGATGACTTCATGCAACGCCACGAGGTTGGGGTGCTTGATGTTGCGCATGATGCTAATTTCTCGCTCAATCGGATTTCGTTGTTGAGAGGTCTCTAACACGCTTATGGTGGGTGCAGGAGTTGGCGTGGAAGGAGCGTCAAGTGCGTTGGGCTTGGCACTCACAAACGACGTGGAGCCTCTCCGTGCAGGTAACCTGCGTCGTTGACGGGACTTGATCATAGATTTGATGGCATAGGGCTCATCGGTTTCTTGGTGAATGGCAAGGAAGACTGCGCCCGTGGTCCCCCGACCGAGCTCGTCCAGCAGCATGTAATCGTTAATCATTTCGAAGCCGCCATCTTCTCGGAAGTGTGCTCGTTGGGTTCGTGCAAACGCAGCCTGTGCATCACGCGTGGCGCTGTGGGAGATCATACTCAGTAAATCTTCCTCCTCCAAGTGCGGCTGTTGTTGCTGTGCATTGTAATTGTTGTTTGTCAGGTCATTGCCACCAAAAGCACTTCCACCGTTGTTGTTGACTGTGTCGGTCAGCGCAAGAAACTGAAGCATCATCGCACCACCGGGGCTCTTCGCCACTCGACCACCACCTGATCGAGGGCTCACGGTGCTGAGCAGCGACGTCTCCAGTCCTGCTTGCATTGGAGACAGGTACGATGCGAATGCTGAATTAACAGTCAAATGATGATGATTTCCTTGTTGTGGTACACCACCACCTGAGTAGTGGATGGCATTCGGTCCCGACGCGCCAAGTGAGTGCCGCTTGTCCATGCGCAGCGCCAAGCTTGGGCGAGCCGTCGTGAATTGCCCAAACGGACGGTTGTCCTCAGGGAACTGATGCCCTCCTTGCAGCTCGGCGGCGTCCATCACCGGTGACGTCACTCGAGCTGCAATGTTGGTTTGTTGTTTATTGGGGGTTGCGTGAGAATCTCCCGCTCCTGTTGCTGCTGGGGGAGGTGGTGGCGGCATCGCGGAGATGTAGCTCACAGCTTGAGCAGAGAACATCTCCAGCTGCTCTGCGATGCTGTAGAGTTCCTTTGCGAACATCACGACGTGCTCGAGGCGAGCTTCTGCGTCACTTCGCTTGTCGTTGAGGAAATAATCGACAACTTCGGCGATACTAAATCTATTCGACACTGTTGTTGCTATGTTGGATTCGAGAATGGTGTCCGTTGTGTCAGCTTGTCCAGTTACGAGTCCTGCTGCAGTCGCAGCGCTCGGCGGAAGGACGGTAGCAAGGCCAGGCGATGTACTGCGAATTTCAGCAGACGACGATGACTGTGTTGGAGTGCCATAGGAGCTGTCGTCGCCAGCGTGCAATCCTCTTCCGGCTTTCCCTTGTTGGGGATGGTTGCCGCAAAGCGACATGGAGAGTGACACGGCAGTCGCACCAGCACCAAGGTGAAACGGCGAATCGAAAGATTCCTGCTCATCTCTTGGGCCACCGCTTGTACTAAAATTGTCATCCGCTCCCGAAACACCAGAAACAGTTGTGCGCCTTTGGAGAGGAGATCTTGGTCCAGCATCTCTCGCTTCCACCGTCAGTCCTGCTGCTGGCACCACGGCAACAAAGGGACGCTGCTGCTGCTGCTGCTGATGATTCGAAAAACTTTCACGACGAAGCCGATGTGACGACATCAACGTGGAACGGAGTTCCACTAACGATTGTAGTGATACCTTTGCGTTTCGTAGAAGATCTGCATCAAATGGTGGCGGTATGAGTGATCCCCCACTTCGTCGGCGTGCAGTGGACGCTGTGGTAGCGAGGAAATGTGTCGTTGTCGTCGTCGGATGATGCTGCGACACACTTCCATCAGCAGCACCAGCTGCGCTATGAAGAATACCTTGCTGCTGATGTTGGTTGTTGTTGTCGTTCCCGCCACTACTAAATGGGCTGCTCGCGGGAAACAATGGGAATTGAGCTAAACGGGTTGACTCGTCTCCAACAGTGCGTCCTGCTGTTGTTCCGGTCAAGTCGGATAATTGTGATGTTGTGTCGCGACTCATGCTTTCTGACGTGTTGGCGCCACCGTTGACTCTCGGGTTGATCTTTGGGAATACTTCGTGGGGTTCTTTGTATGTTGCAGTGGGAAGCTGATGTGGCTGTGGTGAGGAATTCGCTACCTCTGCCAGGGCTTCGGAGATGATCGACTGGGACTTGCGGCGCCCACGATGGGCTTTTTCTGTGGAGTGCTTTGCAACAGCGTGTTGCTTCTGCATGACGTTGTGATGGGTAGGAGTGGCTTCTTGCAGAAAAATGTCGCTGGCTATGGGAAGGTAACTTCCACCGACAGCAACAGTAGGACCACCACCACCACTGCCTACTGTTGTTGGATGGGAAACGAGTTTTCCTTGTTGTTCTCGTCCGTTTTCATCATCTTCTACTAAAGTGGTGGAGGTGGTAATTTTCATTTGTCGGTTCACGGCCGCCGGTGACGCCATCATAAAAGGTTGAGCTTCACTTCTCGTTGCTTCTCGAGGAACTTCGAATGCGTCGTCCTCCTCTTCCACGCCGCTCCCGTTACTGTATTGTTGTTGATAATTGTTGCCACCGACTTGTGCGTGGTCTTCCTCTCGTTGACTTCTTCCGCGGTATGCTGAAAATGCATCGCTTTCATTCATTGTAAAGTCCATTGACGCGGATCCAGTTGCAGTGGATGCCGTTGTAGCGCTGCTTCCTCCACGCTGCATCATGATATCAGGGATCGTGCTGATGGATAAAAGGCTTGCTAATCTTATCGATGCTGCTGTTGATGATGTGTTTGTTTGTTGTGTTTGCGGTGCTCCTAACAACATCGAGGAAGGAATACCACCACCACCTGTTGCCACCGCTGTGTGATCGACTGAAGACGGACTACGCGGGGCAGGAAAAGTAAATTTTCCTAACGGTGTCGACACCTTCGTGGCACTAGGAAGAGCAGAGGTATTGAAACTCATGTGTGGAATCACTTTTTTGAGTTTCCTTTTCGGATATTTTCTTGAAGAAAGCAATTGTTATGTCCTCTTCGAAGGAATAGGGGGAACCGATCGCTATTGGTATGGATGATAATCCAACCAACAACTGCCTACGGGAATTAAGATGTGATTTACCTAGAGAAAGGGTTTATTCGAGTCCTTCCTGGATACTATTGTTAAGTGGGTGTCAGAAAAAAAACACACACACAGGAAAAATCGCTGTTACCTTGGTAATTTTGGTGGTTTGCAAATGCAAATAAAGGCGATTTTTCTCACCACATCAACAGAACATCACCCGGAAGCAACCGCCAGGCAGCTGAGGTCAAGGTGGAGAAGCTGCAGTGAGGCAGCACTGACAACACCCATGTCCGAGATCTGATCGCAACGAAGGTTAAGGTGCTGAAGATGCTACAAGGCCACAAATCTTTGAACTGTTTGAAGAGAAAGTTGCTTCGCTGCCACATTTCTTCATGTCGTTCATGCGTCATCGTCTTCCTCTCGAAGCCATGCTGCACTAGAGCAAGGGCAAAGCAGCGCTTCACGAAACACAAGATCCGTTAACACCGAAATATGACGCAGAGATTCGTGACGGTGATGCGATGATTTGTTTTGCTTCTGGTGCTGATCATCATCGCCACTACCATCAACAGCAGCGTCACTCGTCGTCGCCGCCATGATGACGCTGCTCTGCAATGTGCGAAGTGGAATGGAATACGTTTCCGCAATATGTTTACTGCTCATTGCTGTTTCTATTGAATATGGCGCAACACGGTTCTTCCAGTCTACAGCAGGCCGAGGTTCATGGCCATCGCGATCACGTTTCCCGAAGGGCTTCCTTTGCTGCTGCTGCTGTAGTGCTGCGCATTTTTGATTCTCAGGGATGGAAGACGTTGTTGTAGAGAAATAATCGCTGTGTTGTTTCCCTCGATGAAGGTGGACATTCACAGCATGAGCCACAATATCGTCGCACCATGTTTTTCTGAGGTCAACAACAGAGCTGCTGCTGTTGCTGTTGCTGCTGCTTGCAGCAACATGAGTACTAGACTTCGCCTTCTTGGTCGTCGTTGTTGCCTTCTTTGCACGCGATATGTTTTCGGGGGCGCAGTGCGATGATAGCGATATGTGATAGTCAACAATAAATCGTTCAGCACAGAGAACGCACTCAATCTCAGTTTGCTGGCGCCAGAGGGCATCCGTTGGTACGCGAAACATCCCAGTTGCGACTTGGACCGCACGCAACAGTGCAGGAGATAATGATGATGATGATGAGCAGTGCCCACTTATTGATGACGACGATTGGGCGGCGGGATTGCTCGTCGAAGTTCCAAGTGATCCTGATGCAGATGCTGTTCGCAGTTTGGAGAGTTGCTTCTGCTTGTTGTGAGCTGGTGGTGGTAGTTGTCCATACATCTCAGACGACAGTGAGAGAACGATGCTTGCTTGGACGTCTTCCGCAAGTACGATGATATCATCTTCTGGATGCGATCCATCGAGCAGTGCAGTTGACAGCAGCGATCGTAGCATGCCGAACAACGACGACGAAGATGCCGACGAAGGAGGTTGTAGTGTTTCTCGCGTCTGCCCTTGACTTTTATGGTGCCGCGGTCGCTCATTGAGCCAGAGGGCAATAGACTCGATGTCAGAAGAGTTAGCGACTTGTACTTGCGGCGACGTGGTGGTCGCCGTCCGACGGCTGCTCACACCAACCATAAAAAAAAAAACCTGATTGCTGACAAGAGAAATTGAGAAAAAGCAACGGTAGAAAACACACGCAACCAAGAAATAAAACAGAGAACATCGTGTCAAAAAAATCGTTCTCTTTCAGTGAAGGTTTACGTTAGGCCTCATCAGACTCTCTCGTTTTTTTTCCTCTTTCTCTCTAATAAATTCCGGCAGGAGATCCCCATTGTCTTAAATTCCGCTTGTTGCCCGAAGGGAGATCCAAT
>CYKH01000640.1:0-10061 GCA_001460835.1 Bodo saltans | reverse complement strand
GGGTGGATCGAAGTCATCGCCTCATCCGCATCGCGGAGAATGGCGGCAGCAATTTTATCGACCATGGCAGATTTCACACCAAGGAACACAGTCCACGGTTCTGGTGCTTGAAATGTATTGCACAAGACATCCAGCAAGATCATCATGTCGTCTTCATCACACTCACCCTTGTCTATTGGGTCCATCTGTGACAACGTCGCATCGACCACGCGCAGCGCCGCGTGAGTGACGGTCTCTACGCTTTCCAGAATGACATCAACGAGAGCCGCAGGGCTACACAGACCCTCCGGGCCATCGTTCGCAAAAGGAGAGGACGAGGCGAAGGAGGAGCCGCCGCCAAAGGCACCCAGCGCCTGGGACATCATTATCTCCATCAGCTGTTCACTATTTGACTTACCCGCTTGACGATTCTTCAAAAAGCGTTTCAGCGAGCTCCATCTGCTCGTTTCATCAGAAGATTGCGCTTTTGCTCGCTTGGATGCTTCGTGATCTTCAACGTGGATCATCACCAACAACGCGTTCCTTATGGTGCATGCAGTGATAAATTGGACTCGAAGGTATGCCACCACAAGAAAGTAGGCAAGACTCATCTGCTCCTTGGTGAGCTGACCACGCTGCAGAGAGTCCTTGATGGCATCTAGTGGAAGTAGGCCTCCACAAGACGAGGAGGATCGCGTCGACGACGCTTCACAATCTGGTGGGGATACTGGAGTGGATCTTCCCGATATGGGCTGGCTCGAGGTGCTCAGTCCTAAAGTACCACCAGCGAGACCGTCACTTTTCGCTGGAGGCCGCCCAGCCTCGAGAACCGATGCAAGCTTGGGAGAAAAATCTGTGTTGGTGAACACCACCGCACGCTCATACGCAAGCCGCAAATGGGCACTCAATGAATACGAAAGATCGCTTTGCCCAATGATGGACTTGGACAGGCGACTGTAACCGTATGTTGCGATGGAAAGGAACGTGAGGGTCTTCCCGGCCGTTGCGATGTTTTCGTGGAAGACTCCCTCAAAGAGTTCGTCTAGGTATGTGGATAGTGCAGCGGAGGCTTCGTCATGCAGTGCGTCCGCGGCGGGCATTTTATTGTTCTCTGAAATAAAATCCTGGCATTTTGCATCAACAGAAACAGACAAAGTAAAAGTTTTGCGTTCAACCTTCAAGAAATAAATAAGAAGATAGAAGCAAAACGGAAGTAGAATTTGCAACAAAAGACACCTTTGTTCACTTTCCAACACAAAACCAAGAACTTGATGACGAGGTTACTCCAATCCACGCTGCTTGATATCACGGATTTGCATCGACATTGCACCTCGCTGGTGGCAAGCATTCACGTCCGATCGCACCGGCCGATGCTTGATCACGTCCACTCCTTGTAGGTACACAATAATATCGCCCGTACCCTCCTCCAGCTCCGTGCGGTGAATGCGTTGAACCGCTTTGCCACCGCGAACGGCGGGACCTACAAATGAGTCTTCGCTTGGCGGTTGCATGGGGTACGTTGGGGGCTGAAAGACTTGATTCGCGTCATCTGTAAAATTAGGCGGTTTTGCTTTTCGCGT
This sequence comes from Bodo saltans, assembly GCA_001460835.1. Lineage (NCBI taxonomy): Eukaryota > Euglenozoa > Kinetoplastea > Eubodonida > Bodonidae > Bodo > Bodo saltans. The sequence goes on along the minus strand of CYKH01000640.1, from coordinate 8,502 downwards.
AATCTCCTCGCCGGTGTCGAGCGCCACTAAGAATTGGTGCCAAGGACAACGAATACACGGTATGTCCTCAATATCTACAACAGGCCCCTCACCCAGCGGCCCGGCGGCATGATAACAAGGGGAGTCCAATGCGTAAATACGACCTCGGTGTTCGAGAATTGTCACATACCGCCCATCAAGGACCGTGTGGCATCGCTGACCACTGAGGGAGCGCAGTTGTTCCACGTTAAGTCCGCCGAGGATAAACCTGCGTTCTTCCTGCGCTGAGGGGGCCGATGATGCAGCGGTCGTATCCGACATGGAGTTTTCTATTAAGATTGAAATTTTCATAGAATATCACAAGAAACAAAAGCGTTCATGTTAGCGTTAACCCCGTAGGGAGCTCACTTCACACAACATTACGTCAATGAAATTACGTAAATAAAAGAAACGGGTGCTACAAAGAATGTTTTTTTCGCTTTCGGCACAGAAATAAGCAAATCAAAGAAATGGAGGGTTACAAAGAATGTCGTGTGGCATTAAACACCCGCCTCGACATAAACTCTTCACCCCAGGCCGCACGCATCACTTTCGTCAGAAATCGCTTCACTCCGTAACGATGCAGCAGCACCACATGCTCACGATTCATCCGTAAATCCCGCAATGACGCTGATGTAAACAGTACAGAGCTGCACCCCTTTCCCAACGCGTCCCGTGCATCGAACGGTTCCCAGGCGGAATTCACGCGAATGTGTCGGGAGCGTGAGCGTAGGACTCGGGGAAGTGAACATTGATCCCATGCGGTGCGATCGAGACGACAACGCTCGACACGACGATGAATGGTGCTCCATTCCTCAAAAAAATCCCCGACGCGGAAATCGGTGGAGCTCAGCACGTCCAAATTCTCACAAGGCTGGCTACCGCGAAACGCAACCAGACCGGTGTTAAATTGTCGTTCATGGGGAAAGTAATACTGGTAGGCACTCTTCCCTGACTTGTACGTCGAAAAATTCGACTCATCGTCAGGGAGGACGGGTTCCTCAAGAATATTTTGATACAGCGCTGGGCCCAGGTCTCGTTGATGTCCAAGCTCCGGCACCATGACCACGTCATCATGCGACAACAAATCGAGTAAGTCGTACATAATGTGTAGTTGTTGTTGTTGTTGTGTTGAGTTACTGCCGTTGTTGTTGTCTACCCTCCTACCGCTAGACCACCACCTCCGCCTCCTCTCAGCAGAACTTTGATTCCTCACGCGGAGGGAAGAAGCAGCAGCGTCGAGCAGCGCTGACCGAAGAGGCTCATAATACCCATCCGCATGGACAGTCATCTGTTTCTTACGCAAGAGTGCTTCCTCGGCAAGGAACTCATGGTGATCGTGTTCGAATCTCCAGTTACCAACGCCTCTTGCCGCAAGCAGCGTATCGCTATCCACGTACAGCCACCGCGCCACAACGGAACAATACTGTTGCAACAATGACCGTGCAGTCGTCGGTATCCAAAGAGGGAAGGGAAGCTGGGAGCAAAGTGTTATTGGTTCATCACTCGAGGTGGTGTTTCCACGATTTCTGCGTCGTGATAACGATGGGGATGTCGGAACAAGAAAGCGTAAAATGTCCGGCTTTATCAGCATCAACGTTGTCCACTGTTCAACCGACGAAGGGCCTTGCTGACTTTGCTCACTAGCGCCACCTTCATTGATATTCTCCGTATTGCTGGACCCATCACGTGTTTCCATTGGTGGCGGTCGTGTCGTCATCGTCGCCACATCCTCGTCATCGGGACTGAGTGAGACGACGTGTGTGTTGATACCGTCAAATGGCCAGGCACCATCAGCGATGTCTGCTAGGCCTGCCGCTGTGCGTTCTTCTAATGCTAACGAATCACGGTGGCGGCGACCTCGTGTCTCTTCTTCGAACACAGTGTCCTGCCGAGCTCCTCCTCCAGTTACGACTTCTTCATCGCTAAGCAAGGATACGTTCATTCCAGATGGATCACGTTGGTGCAGAAAAGCAGCGCTGGACGGCAATGATGCATCAATCGGCGCTTGTCGCCGATCTCGCCGAGCAGCCTCAAAAGCGTCACGCAGAACGTTTAGATGCTGCAGCCGGTAGTTTGTAATTAGTAAGATCGGTGAAGACGGATGCAACAACTGCCGCATTCTACGGATGGAAATGACCGCGTTCCAAAAGCCAATCTCAGCAGTCGCAGTCCGTTCGAGTGCTTCGAAGGTTGTCGCGTTCATGCACATGTGGAGCTGAACAAATCCGCATCGATGAGGGGCATCAGCACAGCGTTGAAATGGTGACACCAGCAACGTCGTGTCATCTTCAGGCTTTAATACGGACTGCCGTTGATCATTAGCAGATTGGCGCGGTGGAAAGGTAGGCACCATCACATTTGTCGGCGTCGCGATGGTTGATCCCGACGTAGAAGTCAGCAACGTCTCTGACTTTGCAGCACTTGTCGGTTTTCGAAGCTGCAGTTGCAACGCGATCCCAAGAAACACCCCACTCAGCAATAACGCAAGATGCAAGATGGTGTGCACAAGAACACGAAATCGAGACATGTTGTCAACGAGAGACCGCGTAAATAGAATCCACTTGGTAGCCTCGCCTATTAGAACTGTGACATTCTTAAAGACGCTCGTGAAGTTTGCTCCGACAAAAAAAAAAGCAACAAAGAGAAAGAACCAAGAAAATTGCTACGATGCCAGCCGCTTTGGGTTCTTCGGGCCTTCAAATAGATCATTCAAATAGCATCAAGTTTTGCCGAACACGGTGCAAGCGCTGCACTTTGGAGAACTCGTGTATCGCGACCGTGAAGTAATAATCTCACACCAACCCAACTGTTGTCAAACCAAACATACGCACATTCAATTATTACACCAACAAAGTTTAAGTTTCTGCCAAGGCATGCACCAATGCGACAAACTGCAAACACTCAACTAAAGCAACAGGCTCTTTTGGGAGCAGTCGCCACCACCACGCTTTCTTCCTCTTTGCGCTCATGGTCAAAGAGCATCAGCATCGCCCGAATGCGGTGCAAACGGGCCGCATTGCGCCAATCGTCGCCATGTACAACGACGCCAAGACCGCTTGCGTTCACCGCGCTTGGCGCGCCTCTCGTCCCGACTCTGCACCTCTCGCATGCGCTGGTACATTGAGCGATTTCGGGACATTTTGCATCGTGCAACGTTGGCGCACGCGACGAGAGGCACAGAGTCGGGACGACAGGCGCGCCAAGCGCGGTGAGCTCCGGCGACAGCAGCGCAAGTGTCGACTGTCCAGCGGGGTCAGCTACCGCACTGTCATCCAGCATCACAAGTGGACCGTCGTTAACATCCTTGTCATCAACGCTGCTACGGTTGCCCATGCACCGAATCGGAAGCGTCACCACGCCAGGAATGTGCAGCACGACATCGGCGCAAGACAACCCATCAGAATAAATCTCGACCCACGCACCGCCCGCCACGTCCTCCTGTCGCCAGAGTTCCTCAAGCTGGTCACGAGCCTCAGCGTGTGGAGCCGCTGCAGAGTCACGTTTCGCCGTCGTCGGCAAAGGTCCTATACTCAGCGTGCTATTTGTGCGGAGCGTGAGAGACGAAAACGCAACGACATTGCGCGCGCTTGTGTCGCCTCGCTCCGCATCCAACACGCCCTGCGAGCCGACAATGAAGTCGACAAGCTCTGCAACGGGGCGGCCCCGGAACACCTGCACCGCGACGTAGACAAGCCTCGCAACCGCGTGCTTGAGCGAGTCGCCAAAGTACGCAACGCTCCCTCCGAACGCGCTCAACGTCAGCGTCCGCAGCACAACCGCCATCGCCGGCGAGATGCTGTACCGTCCAAGATCCTTGTGATAGTACGCAGCGAAAAACGAATAACCTTTGTCCGCATTTTTGTCCACGCGTTCATAATCCTTGTCGGCAGTATCTCGGTACACAGAGTTGTCGACCAAGACGCCGCGGCCAAAGATCAGCTGCGCCGCTCCGTAGGTATCAGGGTCAGCGCTCGCGTAGCCGTCGAACAGTGCGTAGCGCAGGGCCTCCACGAGCATCAGACCCGTCTCCTCAGCCGTGGCGTCCCTCAGCCCGCTCCGTTCCTTGAAGCCTTTCACAACAGGCAGCAGCACCTCCCGGCGCACATCGGCGCCGGTGGGCATCAGCCACAGGCCGCTCTCCACGAAGTCCGCCGCCACCACGCCGCAGCGCGCAAACACGAGCGTTCCCAGCCTTGGGTTCGGCAAGAGTGCGCGGCATTGCACATCCGCCTCCACCGCGGAGAGCAGCGCCTCCCGTACCAGCACCCCCCGGTGCTCACGCGACATTTTTTCGAATGCGTCGCGCCAGTAGCCCCTCAACATGGCATCACGCTCACGCCGCTCGGCCTCGTCTCCCCACTTCGCCGCAATGGCGCTGACCACTTCCCTCATGTCATGAAAGGCACCATCACGCAGACCATCTCGTCGAAGTTGCCAGTAGATACTGGGCTCAGCAGAGTGCAGCGTTGCTAGTTTGGAGAAAGGGTCGGCGGGGTCGCCGACCATCCCAACACCGTTTCCAACAACGAACACTCGAATTCGGACCCACAATTTCCAGCCCAACGCAGCGCGCAGTCTGCCGCACCCCATTGCGCAGCACGCGCGCACCAGCGGGGGGCACCGACCCATGTCATCGAAGCAAAGTCGCACCTCGAACGGCATCTTTCCATCATCGAGACGCAGCATGTCCAACAGCTCGGGGCATGCAGTTTTGATGGCAGCCTCCACTTTTATTTTCAGTTCCAGCAACGCTGTGAGGCGTGCCTCTCGCGTGGGCAGGATCATGGCTTGATCAATTGGTTCATGGAACCTGACGTACACAACAAGATGCGAGTCGGGTGAGTTGTTGGTGATCATTCTCCACGTCTTGCCGGAGCCTGACTCGCCGCCGATAATTATCACCACATTTTGGTCGCTGTCAGACGTTGTCGAAGTACCAAGGTCGAAAAGAACCGTTGCCACATCGTCTCTTGGACAATGTGCTTTTCTGCGCTTTTGGATCTCGTTGTAAACGCTCACTTGGTATGCCATAAACTCCGTACCAACGTCAAGGACGTTTCCTCTCGCGGCGTGAGCATGTTGGTCTTGTAGATGCGCTAAGTCGTCCGAGGTGGCTGCAATCCGAACAGGTCCAATATATTGCCATTGCTGCACAGTCACGCGCCACCCCTTGAAGAGAGAACTCCTGATAATACTGTGCGCCGTGTGGCGCCTGTCATCAAACTGCTTTACCGCACACACAAGAAACTGCACCAAATCGTTGTAGCGCGCCGCTGATTGCTCGCCCCTGTCGTTCGATATCGTGTCAAGCCCGTCTACGGCAGAGTAAATCCGGTACTGCACCATCGACGTGGATTCATAGCGTTTCAGAAGCTCAATCACGGCGAGCTCCCTCATCCCTCTAGGAAGGGGGAGGTTGTCGCCGAATGTGGCAACCCCGACGATCAGGTTACGATCAGCAAGTGTGAAGAAAGCAACGCAATCGCGGCCTAAGGACAAGTCTAACAGTTTGCCGACAGTCATCCGCAAATCTGATGATCTTCCCACGTTGGCAACACGCTGCATAAAATTTTCGATGTCCTCGATTGACTCGTCGCTGTCGTCCGCTGCATCAACACGTACAAGGTTTCTCATCAACACACGTTCTACGGTTTTACGTTGCCTTATCTGATCCACGACAGTGCCCTCAGCAGGAGTCATCTCGGGGAGTGTGGGTGGCAATGTGCCCGTGCGCAAATTGAGACTACGCGACACCAACCCCACGCTGGCTGCCAACGTTTGATCTACGACGAGCCGTACCCGCAGGGCTGTTGACTGAAGGGGACCCTGTGTGCAGTGATCTTTACACCGCTCAGGTGTCGCACTGCTTCTCATGCCTTGGGCGAGCGCCGAGTTTATGGCACGAGACATTCGGAGCTGATTGTTGATGGCCGGGCGCATCGACCGCATCATCATGTCCCTATTACAACGTTGCACAATCTGAAAGACGTTGCTGCTAATCCTCGAAAAGGTTTCAAACAAACAGGAAAATAATTACGTGAATCCTCTTCAACAAACCGTTGTCTAATCCATCACAAGTAGAATCAATTACTACACCAACAAGTTATGTTACTCCCACAACCCGGGTGGAATTTGCTTTTGCGACTGTCTTTTTGGAGCACATTCAATCATTACACCAACAAGTTTACGTTCCTGCCCCGGCATGCAGCGGATCCCAGAACCTGGCGGTGATGCGGCAGAGGCGCCACCGCGGCGGTGACCCAGCGCCCCACGAGTGCACTTCACGCCAGTCCCGTGGAGATGGGAACTTTAGGGACTGCTCACGCGGAAAATATCCTTTTTGTGCTAATAGTTTTCTTTTTGCTGGACTTCGAGTCGTCATTCACTCTTTTTATGCTTGTTGGGTCTTTTTCTTTTTGCTGTACTAGCTGAAGCAAAGTACTTGTGCCAAATGGTGACAGAAGGAGCTCCAGCACCGGCTGGTCGATCACGATCGTCCCCTCGGGGATTTTATGCTTCCAGTCTTGCTGAGCGCTCTGAGTGATGTACAGTGCAACGAAGTATTCTCCCTCCTTCAGTTCGAGGATCTCCTGCGCTCGCTTGTGCCCCTCAGCGATCCATTTCTCCACATTGTTCCACTCTACAACTTCCCACGTCTTCATTTGGAATACCACTGGAATCGGGACACCTTGAGCCGATGTCGCCTCCAGCATCGTATGCACCCCTTCGAGGCCTGGATAGGTTGCAGTGTTTGCCGTGCACAGCGTCGCGCTCTTTGAAGCGCATGCCACCTTAAGTGCCTCGTCGTCTTCGAGCACTGACGTCTTCACCTCGTCACTGGGCTCTACCCAGCTGGTGTAGCAAGTCTCACAGGTCGACGTGTACTGCAGTTCGATCTGGCGAGTCTTCCAGTGTTGCACGACGACGCCCTTCATCACATCCTTCAACGCCACCGGTTCGCCTCTACTCACCTCTCGAATCATGGTCACCGCTACCGCCTCCAGAAGTGGAATTGCAATTTCCCATGTCTTCACTGGAAGTTCGTTAGGCATGTGCAGGCGCTGAAAAATCTGAGGTAGAATCTTGACGATGTTTTGCGCGACAGCTGTGTCTTCGTCGCACGGGATGCGCCGAGTCAGCAGCAGGGGAGACACACATGGGAGGACCACAGGCCTTTGCATACGTGTCACATTGCCTGGCCATACGTCTCGATAACGTACTCCCTCGCCACTAAACACAATATCGTGTATGGTACTGGCTTTCCTCGATGCCGAGAACAAAGCGCCAACTTCGGTGGACTCTTTCACCCAGCCTTCAAATTTGGGAGCTGCGAGGTGATTCGCGATAATCTCGAGAATGCATGCACTAGAAACGCTGGATATCGGACCTTCCGGTGGCGGTTGCCCTTGCTCCACAACAAAACTCCACAGCTGAGCAAGCGACCGAAAATGTCCATTGCAAGCATGTGCGAGCCAATGTATGAATTGCTTGTCTTGCACTACCAGTGTTGTGCATTTGAGAAACAACTCATTCAAGAAGTTGTTGGTGTCCTTTGCGCTGCATGGCAACAGCGGGATGGAGTGCAGCGGGCAACCAAATCCCGCTGTGATTGCGTCGTAAATAGGATCTACCTGCAGGCACGTCACAACGGAGAAACACAGCTGCCCACATGGCATCGCGGAGCATTGAGTGAAAGTGAAGGCATTGCACAACTTGCGCAATTCACTCCCAACCTTCATCACCTCGTCCACTAGAAAGATGACACAAATCTGGCTGGGTGCACACCCACGCAAGCCCGATTCTTTCGCTTGCACAAACGTTAGCAGATTCCGCAATTTGAGGTTTGCAAACCGAGGCGTTATTCTGGAGTCAAACTTAAACGCGTTTGAGTCGTTTCCCACGTAGTCCAACAGAAGGCGGTGACAAAGGGCCGCTTGAATGAAATCTGATTCGTCGTCTTCGTCGTAACTCGACCCCGCGTTGAACGTCGCAAACAGGGGGACGACGTGCAAGCACGTCACATGCTGCTGGCACTCGTTGATCTTCTTGATCAGCTCCTGCCGCAGCGCACGGTCGTAGCGGATGCACAGGAGCGTGTCGGTCTTGCCTTGGCCCGGCGTCGCAACGACGCACATCTGATAGTTCAAGCTTTTATCTGCACCCGTTTTGAAACAAGTCCCTAACAGCTTCTTCACACCAGTGTAGAACGCACCGTAAATGCGATCTTTGTTGTATCGCACGTGTTTCGTGAGGCCAAACTCGTCGATAGCCCTTGGCACGGCGTCTTTGCGAAGAGCTTCGTACGCCTCGCTCATGTCCGTGAAAATTGGCGAAAGGGCAAGTGGAGCGGTCGGTGTGGATGCAGCTTGGATTTCTGGACGCTCCCCCAAAGCCATCAATACCTCATTGAAAGCAATGCGGACATTGTGGGGAAGAGGGGCTGCAAGTGTGGCTGCCGGAACGTAAACAGCCACGGATTTG
>CYKH01000639.1:0-16158 GCA_001460835.1 Bodo saltans | reverse complement strand
GCTTCTCGATGGCAACCTTAACCTTCTTGGCGCGGCGGGCACGGATGGGGGAGGTGATCAGGCGCTGGATCTTGGGGGCCTTGAAGCGGTCCTTCTTGCCGGCCTTGGTGACCTTGCGGCGAACAACGAACTTGCTCACGTCATCCTCGCGGCTCAGGTTGAAGAGCTTGCGGATGTTGTTAGCGCGCTTGGGGCCCAGGCGGCGGGGGAGGGACACATCAGTGACGCCCTCGATGGGCTGCTCGCCAGTCTTGGTGATGATCACGTTGATGACGGCCAGATCGTTTCCGAGGATGCAACCGCGGAGAGCCTTACGGCGGCGCTCGCCCTCACCACCACGGAAGGCGTTGAAGCCCTTGGCGCCACGCTTGATCAGCAGGGACACACGGGAGGGGGCCATGACACCCTGGATCATGGGGAAACCATCCTTATCGGATCCACCGGTGAGGCGGAAGGTGTATCCCTTGAACTCATCACCGAAGATGACGCCCTCAACCTCGTTGCCCAGACGGTAGTCGCCGAGGTGAACGCGGCGGAGCTGCTCGTCGGGAATGTCGGCCTGCTTGACGGTGCCGTTGCGGGGGTACGCGATGTTAAGCTTCATCCCTTTGTTTCTTTTGTGAGTTGTGAATGAGGTGGAAATCAAAAAACTTCTGTGTGGAGAACAGTTGGGCTCAATTGTATCGATCTTCATGAATAAGCGGTGATGATTTGCTCCCACATCCAAAAGTAACTAAAAACTCAGAAGAAATAAATTGAGGGCGGTGTTGAAAGACGCCAATGGGGAGGGAAAGAAAAAAAGAGTTCCTAAAAACGCGCCCACAAACATTCACCTGAAAAAGTTGATTCAACTTTTCGTAGGCATGCATCGTGTGAGCATAGTTTTCCAATTGTTTGTCGCCATAATTTTGCATATTGTTTGACCAAGCTACAAGGAAATAAAAAACGTTCCGCAAACGAAACCGTTTTTCTCATTCTCTCGTTGCTTACAACTTGGCACCCTCCCAGAAGTTGGTACGCTGGACGCCCTTGGTGGTGCTACCCTCCAAGGAAGACATAGCAGACAGCACCTCAATGAGAGAAGCAGTAATGCTGCTCTGGCGAGTCTTGTTGTACAAGTTGCTGGTCCTGGTCTGGAGCTGCATGATGTTGGTCAGCTGACCCTCGACGGCCATCAGACGGGCGGCCTGCTCGGAGAGCTCATTCTCGCAGACGGCATTGAGGGTGGCGAGGGACGCGTGGAAGTCATAGTAATCACGGATGAACTCCTCCTCCTCGTTCATCAAGGCGTTGGCGAAGAGGTAGCGGCTCTTCTGATTGTCAGTGCTGGCAGCGTCGCCGAGGCTCTCGAGCCACTTGGCATACGACGGAATGTTGTAGACAGCGGCACGCTGAGCACCAGCGGAAACGAAGCGGTGGTAGAACAGCTGAATGCGGTCAGTGTTCTCCGACAACGTGGAAGCGTTCTCCCACACGTAGGTGGCGTAAGCGAAGTTCATGGGGTTCTTCATGTCGTTGATAATGCTGAACTTGAACGCCTGGGGGAAAAGCTTAGAAATGGAGTCCTGCCCTTTCTTTCCAATAGGGATGATCGACGCCGTCGACTTGCCAGTGACAACGGGCTCGAGGTACTTGTAGGTGTTGCTGTTCAGGGCACCGCAAGAACCACGGTTGGTCGTCACGGCAACGTACACGACATTGCCAGTGGAGGCGGCCTCGTCGAAGGAGGGGTTGGAGAAGGCCTTCTCGGTGTAGCGGAGGGTGAAGTCACGGGTCTTGACGCGGGCCTGGGCAACACGGAACTTAGCCATCGTGACCATCTTAATGGTCTTCACGATGCTGTAGAACTTCTTGTAGCCCTCAAGCTTTTCCTTGTACAGACGGAGCTTTCCAGACATTTCTTCTTCGGTTCCTAAGGTTTGTGTTGGGAGTTTTGCAGATAAGAAAAGTTGATTATTCAGGAAAAGTGGGGTTCACGCTGGACAAAAGGAGTTGAGACACCGATTTGTATTCCCGTGAGAGTGGGATGCTTTTTTAAAATTAGAAGTGGAGAGTGCGATATGAGAAAGTGTGTTGGGGGTCGCATGTCGGACAAAAAATTTGCGTGTGGAGGGGAGAGTTTACCTCTTTTTCGTACGCTGATCAATCACAAGAAATTGGGGCGAGATGTGAAAAGAAAGTAAGTGCCCCAGTCCTTTTTGTTGTTGTTCACATCTATTGTATGTTGCTCTTCGTTCGTCGGCGTAAACAGACTTTCCAATCCATATATCCCAAATCATCACATCGCTCTCATCTAGTAACGCCGCCTCGCGATTCCGCCAGATTGATGCAGGTCTTCGTCGGTGAAGTAGCTGTTGTTGTTGTTGTTGTAACTGCTGCTTCCTCCTCCACCTCTTCGCCTGCTATCAGTGAAAGCACCGCCACCGGAGCTGTACCCGCCACCGCCACCACTGCGGTACCCACCACCAACCCCGCCACTACCACTACCACCCCCAAACCCTCGCCGCCGATGATCACTTGTGTAACCACCACCACCATCCTCTTCGACTGGCTGGAAATGTCTTCGACGATGCGATGAGCCACCACTAGAGTAGCCCCCTCCACCTCTGTGCTGTTGTTGCTGGCCTGCTACCCCATCGATATCGGAGTCAAACGGTTCCATGTCGCGGCGGTGGTCTCCACCGCCACCACCTCGTCGCCTCTCCCCACCCCCACCCGTTGTGCTCTGCGAAGTAGAACGAATCGCGGCACGCTTGTTGTTGTTGTTGTAACTGCTGCTTCCTCCTCCACCTCTTCGCCTGCTATCAGTGAAAGCACCGCCACCGGAGCTGTACCCGCCACCGCCACCACTGCGGTACCCACCACCAACCCCGCCACTACCACTACCACCCCCAAACCCTCGCCGCCGATGATCACTTGTGTAACCACCACCACCATCCTCTTCGACTGGCTGGAAATGTCTTCGACGATGCGATGAGCCACCACTAGAGTAGCCCCCTCCACCTCTGTGCTGTTGTTGCTGGCCTGCTACCCCATCGATATCGGAGTCAAACGGTTCCATGTCGCGGCGGTGGTCTCCACCACCACCACCTCGTCGCCTCTCCCCACCCCCACCCGTGGTGCTCTGGGAGGTAGAACGGATCGCGGCACGCTTGGAGGACGTTTGGAACTGCAAGGTGGGCTCGTCGTTTGTCATGGTGTCCTCTGTGATGTCTTCACTCTCAAACACGCCGCCCTGTGCAAGAGGTTCTGTTGGGGTTGGAAGGTGTGAAGCTGACTTCCCGCCAACCACTTTCTTCTCATCACCGCTGCCTTTGCGAGAAGCGGATGCGGAGAGCACTGGAGCAGTTCGAGGTGGTAGACGTGCTGGTGGCGGTGGGGCTTCGTGAAAGTGTGCACCAAGGAACATGGTCTCAAGGGCCCGATCAAGGCCGAGAAGTCGCCGGTGGAAATACGCCAAGAGGAGCAGCACAATAAAATGGCAGCCAACCGCAGCGATGGCAATCCCGCCAGCCCAACTCAGCGACCAGGTCGCGCTTGTCAGCGGGCCACGATATTGCAGTAACTCACGGAACATGGGAGCCACACGTAGCACAAAACAACTTCCGCCTGCCAGCTGAAACAAAAAACTGATCGGTGCCAACCAGTACGCCACGTCAGGTTTCTTGAAGAGAAGAATCATAATCGCGAGGACAAGCGGCAGGTGTATCCCCCATAACACTGAAGAGACAAGCCAATTCGTGCGGAGCTCACTGCACGTGTCCCCAGAGCCGTCGATATTGTGATCCGTGCACCACTTCCAATGAAAGGTCCACGTTCCATCACTGGTATCGCCGACATAAAATCCAAGCCTAATGGTTGGCTGATTGACGACGTAGATCCACTTTACTGTGGCAAGGAACGGCGCAGCACCGCTTAACCCGCCGAGCAGAAACACGAAGAAGTAGAGAACGAAGAAGATCAGCGGAAGCTTCAAAGCTAGGTTCGACGACGATGGCAATGTGGTTGCTGTCGTTGCCATTTTTTCGTCCTCACAGAAAAATTCTATCTATCTAAATGAGACTCCCTCGAGGTTCTGCGGACTTTCAACAATCAAGAGATGCGAGATAATAATCATCGACGAGAACTCCTTTAGACGCAATCATAACACAAGTTTTGTGTGTTAACGCTTGAGCTCAAATGTCGTGAAGCTGATGGTCTGTACAAACTCTCGATGCAAGACACCCTAGCGTCCTTACACAAAGCCCTCACACACTTTTTTTTTGTTTTTCTTTTCCTCCATTCACACACACACAAGGGAACTCTTCCACAGGTTTCATACTTACCCAAGAATTCTTTTATTTCGTCGCGTCTTTGTTTTTTTGCATTGCTTAATCGGAATCCGAGTCAACCACAACCTTCTTAACCTCCTCACGAGGGCGCTTCACGGCGCCACCAACGGGCTTCGAGCCGTACTGCACACCCTCGGCGTTGGTCTTCTTGCCACCGTAGTCGACGTAGTACCAGTCGCTAGGGGTGTTGGACTGGGGGCGTCCGTACTTGTCGAGAAGACCCTCCTTCATGAGGGCGCTCTTCTTCACGGCGACGGGGCCAAGACCCCAGCGGCGGGGGTATGTGTCGCGGTCCATAATCACACGCTTGCTGCGGGCAACAATACCGTGCTCAACGGTGGCCATCTGGGAGCTGGTCATCTCAGCGTACGCAATCGCGACCGCCTCGCCCTTGGTGGACATGATGACGATCACCATGTCGCGCTCAATGCCGGAGTCGTAGCGGGCAAGACCGGGGATCATCAGCTTCGCACCGTAGCACAGGGCGTTGATGGCGCTATCCTTGACGACCACGCGCTTGTGGTTGGTCAGAAGGTATTCGCAGGGCAGCACGACGCGGCGCAGGTATGTGTCATCCTTCTCCTGCTCGAAGAGGTACTGAGCGTCCATAATGTCGTGCATCGTGGACAGGTGGTCGTCCTCCGTGATCACACCAGTCTTGGTGCGGCGGAGCTCCTCCATGTGGCCACCGACACCGAGGACCAGACCAAGGTGGACGCAGAGGGTACGGATGTAGGTACCGGCCTCGCAGTGGGTCTCGAAGACGGCAAGGTGGCGAGCCTTATCGTACTCAATCAGGTTGTTGCTGTAGATGTTACGGATGCGGAGCTGGCGCTTGACGGCAGCGATCAGAGGGGGGCGCTGGAAGCAGGGACCAGTGAGGCGCTGGAGGGCAGCGGTCACCTTGCGTTCGGACACAGTGTCGTGGAGGCGCAGGACACCAACGTACGTCTTACCGGCGTTTTGCTGGGACTTCACCAAACGTGTGGCGCGATCAATGCAAATAATGAGGGCACCAGTGACCTTGGGGTCGAGGGTACCAGCATGGCCAGTCTTGTCGCACTTGAGAATGCGCTTGATCCAAGACACAACCTCGTGGGAGCTGGGGTTGGACGGCTTATCGAGGTTGATCATACCGTACTTGATGTACTCCTGAAGGGGACGGCGGAGGGGGGACCAACCGCACTCGCCGAGGATGGCGAAGTGGGAGGAACGGACGTTCATCTCAGTATAGTTCTTCAACAACAGGGGCCATTGGTCGGCGGGCAGGCGAGACGTGTCGTCCTCACCATCAACGGGAATACGGAAGTCGTCGTTCCGCTGGATCGTTCCTACCTTCTTGCTCATTATTATTTCTTCTTATCCCACTTACATCACCGTACTTGATGTACTCCTGAAGGGGACGGCGGAGGGGGGACCAACCGCACTCGCCGAGGATGGCGAAGTGGGAGGAACGGACGTTCATCTCAGTATAGTTCTTCAACAACAGGGGCCATTGGTCGGCGGGCAGGCGAGACGTGTCGTCCTCACCATCAACGGGAATACGGAAGTCGTCGTTCCGCTGGATCGTTCCTACCTTCTTGCTCATTATTATTTCTTCTTATCCCACTTACATCCCGAAATAAAAAGTGAAGGAACTGAGTCAGTGACACGTTGATTATTTTCGTTTGCTGTCAGAAAGTTTGATTTTCTTCGATGAGAAAAAATTGGAAATAGCACCACAAACGCAAAATATCGCGGAAATAATCCAGAGTTGGTGTTACCCAGCTCCTTCGGGGTTTTTTGTTCTTGTTTGTTTGTTTTTTGTTCGTTGGGTTTTCTTTGGTTCTTGGGACTGATGTTCTTCTTCGCTACGTGCGCTCCTCCCACGTAAAATGGGTCTCAAATTTGGTCGAGGTAGTCCGTGAGCTGAGCCGCGGTGAGAACCTCGAAGCGTCCGTCAATCACGCGACCCACTTCGGTGTTATTCGAGGACATCTTACCATCGAAACCTTCCTTGAGGGTGAGGAGGGCGGTGTGGACAGCATCCTCCAGCTCCACATCACTGCTATAACGCTTCTCCAAGAACGTCTTTGCATTGGAGCTGTTCTTGCCCACTGACGTCGCCTTCCACGCCCAGAAGGTTCCACTGGGGTCAACCTGGTAAAGATGGTGACCAGCGTGGTCCACGCCGGCAACTAACATGCAGCACCCGAAGGGTCGCCTGCCACCGCTCTGCGTGTAATCCTGATAGACGCTCGCGATGGCGCGGACCAACTGACCCACTGGAATGGCCTCTTGGTATGTCAGACGGTACACCTGGCACTCACGACGCGCAACATCAATCAGCACACGTGCATCCGGTCCAATGCCGCTGTACGTGCAGCCGACATGCTCGTCAAGTGCGAATACTTTTTGAATAGAGCCGGTATCCACGAGTGCAGAACCAACTTTCTTCTCAGCCGCAATCACCACACCATCGGCAGCCTTGATGCCAAGGGTGGTTGCACCGTTGTTGGCTGCGGTGGTGGCGTATTCAATCTGAACTAGCTTACCGCTGGGGCTGAAGGTTGTGAGGCCGTAAGATGACTCAGACATATGTGCCGCGTTTGTTGTTGTGTTTTTCTTTTTGGTTCTTCCTCTGTATGAAACTGATCTGTTATTTGTTGATACTCTGTGTTTTCCTCTCTCACTCCGTCACTGCTTCGCCGTCTTCACTGACAACACGAAAACAAGAAAAACACGAAGTTGAAAAGCGATCGGACAAAAGTGTCTTCGTTGGTCAACTGCTCATTTTTTCTTCCTATTTCCGTAGCGCCTTGAGCTCTCCTTCGCATTTCTTGAGGGCCTCCTCTACAGAAGATTCATCGATCGCACTAAGTCCTTGGTAGAAGGAAAACAGCAGCACAAGAAACAAAAACAGCACCACCAACAGGTTCACTTTCCACCTCGTGTTGGTCCACAGCGTTCGCCGTCTTGCCATCATGTCAGTCCAGAAGCGATGCACTTGCTCTTGCGCCGCGCTGACATTACGCAGTTGATGAGCCCGAGATGACAGAACGTTGGCCACCTCTGAGACAAGGCTGGCAGCAAACGATGCAGTCGAAGAATCATTGCCGCCGATATCGTCGCCAGCAGCAACCAATACCCGACCCCCAGCGTCACTCTTGTTGCCTGCCCCGCTGTGAGAGGGAGAGGATGCAGCCGCCGCCGTTGCGGCCGCGGCTAATTGAAGGCGCAAGCTGCGAAGAACATCACCAACTTGTGTGTGATCCTTTGACAGCTTTGAGAGTTGGCCTTGAGTCACAACAAGTTTATCTGCCAAGTCCTCCGCTTCACTCTTCATTTCCCGTGCGACACGTTCTGCTTCCTCAGACCGATGCTGCCACGCATCTCGATCCCGACACACCGCAGCAATTTCTGCTTGCTTTGACATCAACTGCTCTTCTATTTCTCGGCAGTCGTTGAACATTCGCTCAATCGACTCTTCACGAAGGGATGCCTCCACGGAAAGATCTGCCATTTGGGCACGAATGTCCTTGAGCAACTCTTCCTTGTCTTGAAGTACCAATCTGAGGCTCATCATCTCCTCTTCTACAGCAGTAGCAGCTGATGGTGACGACGATGAATGCGTTTCGTCTTTGAGACTCGACGATGATGTTGCGATGGGAGTCAGCCCAACACGAGCTGCTTGAGCTTCCGCCTTCCACATCCGAATCTCTGACTCGAGGCTTCGAATGTACTGCACTTGTCGGTGTTCATCCAGCAACCCTTGCGTTTGAGAAAGCTGCGCGGTGTGCGCAGACTCCAGACGTTGCACTGCATCGGCAAAAGATCTTGCTTCCTCTGCAAGTGCTTCATTTTGGCGTTCCAACTCTTCAACATTTTGACGAAGTTGGTGAACTTCCACGTCTTTCGCGTCAATCCGCATTTGAAGCACCATTGTCGCGTGGGCTGTTGTTGCTACTGCACCCCCTTGCTGCTCATTTGGGTTGCTGCTCGCCTGTGTCATCACAGTCCCAACAGATGATGAAACTTCTGACAACTTACGTAGCTCTTCTTGGTGGTGATCTTGCGCTCGCTTGAATTCGAGACGAATGGCGTTGCGCTCGTCGTTGCCTTGACGCACAGCATCTTTCAAGGTACGAACTTGCTCTTCCAGCGAAGAGACATAAATCGCCTCAGTTGAAGAGCCATTCGCAGAAGTAGATGAAGGGCCAGCGACGGTTGTTGTAGGGCCCTCTACATTTCCATCATGATCAGCAGATGATGTTGCTCCTCCTGATGAAGCATTTGAGTTCCTTAGCAACTCGATTGTTTTGCGATCCTGGGCTCTCGCGACACGAACCTGCTCTCGCCACGTTTGCACCTTCGTTTTGTACGCAGCATACTCCTCGTTCAGTTTCGAAGACTCAGTGCGCAGTGACTCCCATTTTGTTTGGTATTCAGCAGCGTCTCTGCGAGCCTCACGAAGTTGTTCTGCGAGCTCGTCAGCGTCTAGATCGTCATCGTCTTCGAGTGGTGGAAGACGAGAATGGTCTGTGGTAGCATCTGGGGCATCGGCGGCGCTTCCCAGCGAAGAAGGAAGTTCGGTGACCTCTTGCAGTCGTCGAAAAAGTGCATCCATTTCTCCCCCCTCTCTCCCCAGCACTCAAAAAGCAAACAAAGAGTAAATAAAAAAGAATCAAAGGCGTATCGACCTGCCCATGAACCTCAATTTGATACACACGCGAAAAACAAATGTAAAATCTCACACTATTTGCGCGTGGAGATATTCACGCATTGTGCCAGTAAACTCAGGACTTGTGTACAACCTCCACTCCAGCATCCTGAGCGGTCGTGCGTCATCTAAAAATAGTGGAATGTAGTCTGCATCTGCAACTGCCGTCGTTGAGTCGCTAAAGTAGTCATCTGGATACCCAAGATGCGTCATAAGTTCGACCACAACCTCTGATAAGCTAGTAGCAGTTCTTCCCGCTTCTTCAATCACGGCGTCATTGTCGTAACACCGGCGAGCTCGAAGAATATCCAGAAGCCTTTGTGGTCTCCATTTAGGGGGCGTAAACTCTCGTGTTTCGTTGGCCAATGAGGCGCATCGCATTGATTCTTGCACTTTCCACACAACTGCAGCCGCAGAGGCATCGGAGCCTCCAATATCAAAACCAATGAACAAGTCCGCGCAGCAAATGTGAGGTGGCACTCGACTACGTCGAAGGGACGACAGGTGGCTCACTCGTTTCCAGAATGGGAAACCAAAAATATCTTCTTCGCTTCGAAACCGGAGCTCTTCTGGGTCGTCGTCACACACACCACTCTCGTTTTGATGGAGTGGAATCATCAGACTTGGGTCGTGTGGAACACGAATCCCTATAATACGCCACGGTGCGCTTAATTGGCTGCTTGTTGCCGTCGTCTTCCATCCTGCAACCATTTCGATTGCGTCCCACACGATTGAAAGTACATGAACGTGGTGGTGGCCGTCGACCCAGACATCCGTCACGCCAGTGAGGTTCACGAAAAGATCTAGCTGGGAGCGCAATTCGCGTGCGACGGTATCCACTGCTGCTTGACGAAGAAGTGGATTGCTCCTATCATTACACTTTTCAAGCGTCAAAAATAAATCTCTCTTGCCTAGAAACCGACCGGCGTGTGAGTGCTCGTTGGGCCACGTCAGCATCGGGCATGCTCGTTGGTCGTTCGGGATGGGTGGTGCCGACACCGGATAGCCCTCAGTGATGTTAAAATGCAGCCCCACAGGCAAGTGTGCGGCTCTTCCAAGCACACCAGCACGCGCTGCATCTTCTCCGTTCACTAAAAACGATGTTCTCGAGATTGAGCCCGCCGCCGAAGCGGCAAGAATTGCGTCGGTACGCCGAGAGTTCATCCCGTAGTCGTCGGCAACCACCATCAAGCGAATCGACATTTTTGTGTGTTTTCAAGTGTGTTGGTCTGTGTTTTCACAAACATCAAGTACAAAATTTACACAACTTGAGCACTAGACAAGTTGCAAAGGAGGAAATCTGAAAACCACCAGTGAGTTATTGAAATAGACACCGATTTCTTGGTCTGTTCAATGCAATGAGTGGGACCACAGCATCCCAGCAGCTCTGCACAAACTTCTTAGAGGTTCAAAGGCTTTGTCTCTCGTCAATCGCTGCAAAGTAAATTGCATTGATTCCATACCTCTTGACCATCCTCTCTCGCTGTTTCTTATTCTTTCCCAGACTTCTGTTTTGTTGTTGTTGTTTGTTTTGTTTTGTTTTGTTTTGTTGTTTGTTTTTTCCTTTGGCTTCTTTGTGGTTCTTTGCTTTATTGTGTTTTTTGATGTTGTCGTTTGGGGTTTTCTGCTCTGTTTGATTGGGTTTGTTGTTTGTTTGTTTGTTTTTGATTTGGTCCTTTGATTGTACGTTAACAGCATTCGCCTCGTTTCTTTTCTTCCGTTGGTGGTGGGATGGTTGCGAAATTTGAGGTGGGCCAAAAACAAATCAAGAAGCAGATTCCTTTAAAGTTCTTTCCTTTTGTTTCGTCCACATCTCTCTGGTTGTCTGAGCGTTCTATGGGCAAGCAGGGGGGTCATTGTACGATTGATCGACTCGCTCAACAACCATTTCTGCGCTTTCTTCTTGTTTGTTAGTTTGCTCTCATCCATACAACCTTGCGAATCCTGTCCCCACTTGCCATCAAAAAAAAATGCTCACACCTACACTCATGCACGCACACACACATGGCCGCCCTCCAGTCATGTTTTTACAACAGTACAACTGAACAAAAATTGGACTGTAATCACCATCGTACGAGAGAGCTGGAGAGTTGATGGTCTTCGCAGCTTCTATACAATTAAAAAATGCTTCACTTACTCTCATTGCGGTTGCCAGCCTCCGTGTTGCTGGCCACCGCCGTGCTGTTGTCCATTGCCTCGGTACCCGCCGCGCTGCGCACCGCCATTGAATCCATTGTTGTTGCCGCCACCTCTGCTGCTAGAGTGATGATGGTGGTGGTGATGATGGTGATGATGGCCGTGTGTGACGTCAAAATCGGCGGATGGAGACATGGGCCCGTTGCCTTGATGATGTGAAGGGGGTCCACGGGTGACACCATATCCTCTTGGCCCACTTGGCCCATTTCCACCTGGACCGACGGTGCTCTTCTTTTTCATGATCAAATCCATTTTTGCTTCCAGCTTTTTTGCGTATGGAGCATTTTTGATCATTGGCATCAGTGGTCGAATCACAGCGACAAGCGTCTCTGCTTGTGCAGTGGACGTCATGGTTAGCGCCGTTTGTAAAACGTAGTTGCCGAAGTCATCCTGCATCAGGCTCGCTACAATTTCGGCGTTGCGCATATGCTCAACATACATTTCTCGAACTGGCAGTGTTGCGCCTCGAAGGACTTTTTCCATCACATTCGAGGAAAATTTGTTCATGCAGAGGGGAACCAAGTGGGGCAAAAATGCTTTGGCAATGACGTCATTCACACCCGGCTCGTTGGCTTCAAGAACATACTGCAAAACGTAGTTGCCGAAAGGGTCTTGGACAATTTGGAGACAAACCTGAAGAATGCATGCGACGAGGGCTTTGTGCTGAGCAGGGCTAGCAAACTCAAGGCAACGCTGGAGAACACAGCAGCCTTGCTTATTCGTTGCGATTGCTGCACAATCAGTGCTCACTGCTTCATAAATGAATTCCTTATCAGGGTGCTCAAAGCGTTGCAAAACCTTTTGGATAACATGGTTTCCGTGAACATCTTTCACCAAACGCACCACATCATGAGACAAGCTTTCTCGAATGACTTCCATTTCCTCTCGCGTAGCAATTGTCTCAATCAACTTTTGGACACTGAAGGTACCGTGCGGAGTCAGCGCGATGTGAGCAATGTGTGGTGCAGCCACCTGAGCAACATTGTACCGAACATCATGGGGCATGATGTCAAACAACTTCTGAACCAAAAAATTGGCGTATTGATCAGTCATGAGCTCGGCTACATGGGGAATAATTTCAGACATTATGACCTGCACAGCCTCTCCATCGTAGTTTGTATCTAACCACCGTTGTAAGAATCGGCACCCATGCTGATCTTTGGCAGTCTCGTAGACACGGCCTCGAATGTTTTCAGCAGTGATTCCATTGCTAAATGCGCTCATCATTCCTTGATTTTGGTTCTGGTATGGAGAAGGTGCGACTCCAGCACTTGGAGACCACTCCGGGAATGTGCCCATGCTGCCATAGCCAGCGCCAATTCCGCTGCCTCCGAGTTGGGCGCCAAAGTTTCCTGATGAGCTGTGTGGTGTTGCAGACATCATGTTTGCATGTTGCTGGGCATTTGCAGCTCCGCCATGCTGACGAAGCTCAAGTTCTTGAAGGGCTAATTCTTCCATTTGAAGCATGAGCTGCTTGCGGTGCTCGAGGATTGTCTCTAGTTGCGGACGAGACCTTTGTTGGCCACCGCCGTTGGGTGACCCACCAAAGTCAACACTCAAATTGTTTGTGTTGTTGAATTTTTGTGGAGTAGTTGTCCCTAAGAATGGAGCAGCATTTGGTTGCAGTGTGCTCATGCCACCTTGAGGTCGCTGGGCACTCGGAGGAGATGAGACAGGCAAGCCAGCGCCATTCGGAGTTGGAGAGTTTCGGCTTGATGTTGGAGTTTGAGTGCGTACCCAACTGTTGAAGCTTTCAAGAGGATCTTTTACTGGAGTTGCTTGTAAGTCACTTGGTGTGAGGGGTGGAGGTGAAAATACTTGTGAACTCTTCGTGTACATTGAGCCATACGCGCTTGAGCTCCCAGCGCTGCGAAGTTGGCCGCTGCCTGATGCAGCACTTGTTGAATTTCCAGTGGAAGGTCCAGAGTTTCCTTTTTTGAATGGTGAAGGCTTCTCGTCGTCATCATCGTCATCAACCACTTTCTGAAGAATCTCCTCCAAATTCGCGTCAGGAATTGTTGCGGGCCCTCGCAGCACACCCGTGTCGTCCTGCTGAACGGTCCAAGACATTCACTTACTTGCGGGAAAAAGCAGTCCATCAACTCAATGGTGAGACAAATTTCACAAAAAAAACAATAGCAAACGAGAAGGCTTTTCGAGCGTTCAGTACAGTTTCACTTCACGGGATTTGGTGAACATGAAAGCCACTCTTGAAATTCGCGAGAAGCTGCATATGTTCCAATCTCATCAGCTTTTCGAAGTGAGTCGAAAGCATCCAGAGACTCAATCCATCGCTTGGAATTGACTCCAGATTCTCGATGTTTTTTCTCAAGCACAACTGGAATAATATTTTCGTCCACCTGTTGAAGGCTTTGCTCACGACGATACAGAAGGAAATAAACGTAAAAAGCAACCGATGTTGCGCAAGTGATAAAATAACACGCAGGTTCCATGACATCCCATCCATAGGTGACGAACGTGAGATAAGACAGAACACTCATTTGTGCTCCACTGCCAACTGCAACTGCACCCCAAAATCTGTTGCGCCACACTGCTGTCGCCTCCGTTGGAGCAGCGGATTTCTTGGCAGACTCGTTAATATCGTTGCTCAGCGTTGACATCTTGTCGTTGACAGTGATTGCAGCTAGGCGTGGCACACCAAGATGTGAATGCACACGATTTATGACATCGATAGGATGGACAAACACACGTTTGTCGTCGCGAACTACAACTCGAGCATTGTGCAACGAGTCAAGAAACTTTGTTGCTTCGTCGTCACTCATTGCATCCTCACGCCTCTTTGCACTCGTGCAAATGTGTGTGAACTCATCGATCGAAATCGACGCAACTGGGCAACTAGAGAGGTGATTTCGAACGCGCAATTTCTTGGAAAGTGCTTCGTAAGACAGAACCCGAGGCGAGCTTCGCATCATTGAATGTGTTTCAAGTGATCTGTTTCAAGGGAAAAAAAGTGTGATTTTCACAAAATGGAAAGCTTCATCTCCAGCTTTTTATTTGTATTTGTTTGTTGAAATGACCCCAAGATACAAACTAACGAAAAGAACGAAGGAGGGGGATTTGTTTTTTGATGGAAAACCGAAGTGTAACTCCCAAAGGCACGCGCACGCTACTCGTCATAAACTGGCTTCTTCCCCTTCACATAGATTTCATGGAGAATTGGGGCAGTCTCACGCCAATCCATTGCGTCCACTGAGTACAGAGGCTCAAAATTACGGTCAAGCCAGAACTCGTAGGCTCCCTTGCGATTCTTCTTCACTGGTTGGTAGTGAGGTACAAACTCCTTATAGGGCTTCAAACCGTACTGGGTGGTGTGGTCAAAGTGACCGAGAGCTCGCTTCTCCTCCCATTTCTCAAGCCAGTACTCGGGCATCATTCGTTCCAAATACCACCGCATCTTCTTGCAAGTTGAGTGCTCCTCTCCCCAGTTTCCGATGCAGTGCAGCCACTGGTAGTACGCCAAAATACCATTCTTCTGCTTGTTGTTCGTACCAGCAAAGATTGGCTCGTTGAAGTCGCTGAAGTGTGGGACATTCGGCAACTCCTCACGCTGAACCTTATGCTTCTTGTGATCCTCGTGAGGCATTTCCTCTCTCTATATCAACAAACAGCGAAAAAAGAGTTACATTGCCTCCCTCAACGCGGCTGTGTCACAACATTTGGCAAAAATGAGCAAAACACAACAAGAAAAATCTACTCAAGCTTGCGGAGCTTGGCATTTCCGTTCACCAAACGCACATCGAGCTCTTGGGCCTTGCGAACGATTGCTTTGCGGCTCTTGGCACCAACTGTGTGGCTGATCACACCAGCGTACTTTCGGTTTTGCATCAGCAGCATGTAAAGGTCCTGCACGTTGTTAACAGGAAAGTGCTTGAAGCCAGACGGATTGATAAACTTTGTGGTGCGATCACTTCCATAACCCTTGTTGGGCATGGCTTTCTGGCCCTTGTAGCGGCGGCGAACAGGCGAATCAATACCGCGTGGCTTGCGCCAGCTTGTGCCAATCTGCTTGAACAACTCACATTGGTGGCGAGTGAACTTCTTGGTGCGCTTCTTCACGATGCGCTTGGGCACAACGGGCTTCACCATAGCTCCCACTTGAGCAAAAAAAAAAAAGAGATGCAAACATAAAAATCATTTCGTTTCTTTTCGACACCAAGGTCCAACAATTAAAGGTTCCAAAAAGATTTCTTCAGACAAGTTCTGGTGGTAACTTTCGATCTCTCTCGCAACACGTCAAAGGCAGCAGCCGAAGCTACACGTTAGGTTCGAAACCGGATGGGTCTCTTCAACATCACCCTTCGCCGTTTCTTTTCTTTTTGAGGGACTGCCATGTTGCCGTGACATAGTGCCGTTTTCGTGTCTCACAAAGCGGTTTGGCAAACATTACCGCTGCGTGGTGCCATTTTGGTGTCTCACAAAACGGTTTGGAAAACATAACCGCTGCGTGGTGCCATTTTGGTGTCTCAAAACGGTTTGCCAAACATTAACGTTGCATAGTGCCATTTTGGTGTCTCGCAAGGTTTGGCAAACATTAGCGTTGCATTGTGCCATTTTGGTGTCTCAAAACGGTTTGCCAAACATTAACGTTGCATAGTGCCATTTTGGTGTCTCGCAAAAAGGTTTGGCAAACATTACCGCTGCGTGGTGCCATTTTGGTGTCTCAAAACGGTTTGCCAAACATTAACGTTGCACAGCCGGTGCATACTGCCATTTTGGTGTCTCACAAAGCGGTTTGGCAAACATTACCGCTGCATACTCGCATTTTGGTGTCTCACAAAACGGTTTGGCAAACATTACCGCTGCATAGTGCCATTTCGGTGTCTCGCAAAACGGTTTGGCAAACATTACCGCTGCGTGGTGCCATTTTGGTGTCTCGCAAAACGGTTTGGCAAACATTAACGTGTCATAGTG